>DWRP01000010.1:0-95859 GCA_018231245.1 Gorgopas trochilus
TTCAAGGGATAGGGGGAAAAGCGGACTCGTGGCAATCATTCAGCCCGCACCAGACTGTTCCCTCTCCCTTCAAGGGAGAGGGGGAAAAGCGGACCAGTGACAATCATTCAGTCCGCACCAGACTGTTCCCTCTCCCTTCAAGGGAGAGGGTTAGGGTGAGGGTCAGAGTTTTCATCACCCCTAATCTCGCGCTTCACTTCCGTGTGCTCGTCACCCTTCTCATTGTGCAGGTGAACTTCAAGCTGGTTGAAGGCGATATTAATGTCGTTTTCACGGCACAGGCGATCGATAGCGCGGTTCAGCTCATCGACGGTGTAGCTGCGATCGCGGAGCTCGCGAACGTATAAGCGCAGCTCGTGATCCAGCGTGCTCGCGCCAAAGGTGGTGAAGAACACCGACGGCGCCGGATCGTGCATCACCTTCGGATGGTCGTTCGCCGCTTTCAGCAGAACCTCTTTCACCTTGTCCAGATCGGAACCGTAGGCCACGCCGAGGCGGATCACTACGCGGGTGGTGGTATCCGAAAGCGACCAGTTGATCAGGCGCTCGGTCACGAACGCCTTGTTCGGAATGATCACCTCTTTGCGATCGAAGTCGGTAATGGTGGTCGCGCGGATGCGGATCTTACTGACGGTCCCGGAGAACGTGCCGATCGTCACCGTATCGCCGATGCGCACCGGGCGTTCAAACAGGATGATCAGGCCGGAAACGAAGTTACCGAAGATCTCCTGCAGGCCAAAACCCAGGCCGACCGACAGCGCGGCGGCCAGCCACTGCAGTTTATCCCACGACACGCCCAGCGAGCCGAAGACCGTCATCGCGCCGACGATAATGATCACGTAGTTGAGGATGGTGGTGATCGCGTACGACGCCCCCTGCCGCAGGTTCAGGCGGGACAGCACCAGCACTTCCAGCAGGCCCGGCAGGTTGCGGATCAGCGCCCAGGCGACGACCAGCGAGACCAGCGCAAAGAGCAGGCTGCCCATGGTGACGCTTTTCATCACCGCCGCGCCCGCTTCGGTGCCGCTGTACTGCCAGAGCGTGATGCTGTCGAGATAGGCAAACACGGTGATGAGATCGGACCAAATGGCCCAGAACATCACCGCGAACAGCGCCACCATCACCAGCATGGTGATGCGCATCGTCTGCTGGTTGACCTGCTCGAGAGCGATGGTCGGCTCTTCCTGCGGCTCGGCCCCTTCGGCGCCCTCTTTCACCTGATGCTGGCGACGCGCAATGGCGCGACGGTAGGCAATGCGGCGCGCCGCGACGCTCAGGCCGCGCAGCACGGTCTGGAACAGCAGGTTCCAGATAATCACCAGATAAACGGTTTCAATCCATCGCCCGGCAAGGCGCAGCGTGGTGTAGAAGTAGCCGGTGGCCGTCAGCACCATCAGCGCCAGGGGAATGATCGCCAGCACCGTCACGGTGACGAGGCGAAGATTGTGGGACTCCTTGTCGCGCCAGCTGTCGCGGCACATGGGCCACATCAGCACGGCAATCAGCAGCAGGTTGAGGAAGATAACCAGCTGGCCCAGCACGTCGTCCATCAGGTGCAGCGGGGAAAGCTCGGACACCACCGACCAAAAGTGCAGCGGCAGCAGCGCGAGGCTGATGCGCACAATCTGGCGGCGCCAGTGGCTGGTGAGCTGCTCCGGCATGTTGAAATGACGCACCGCCACGCCGTCTTTTTCCAGCACCTTCCAGCACAGGCCAAACACCAGCCAGAACAGCGCCAGCTTTTTGCTGAAGGCCCACAGCAGATCGCTGACGTTGAGCTGCATCGTCAGCAGGATCAGGCCAGCGGCGAGGATCAGCAGGCAGACCGGCAGGGCGCGGATAAGATCGATCAGGATCGCCTTCGGGGTATGCAGCTGGCTGTCATTGCGCAGCTGCCCCACTTCGCCCGCCAGCTTCGCCTGGTAGTTTTTCAGCCAGCGCAAGCGCCAGCGGATTAGGCCCGCAATGAGCAGCAGCGGCAATCCGGCGAGGAACGCAATCATCACCGCGGGCCAGGCTTTCTCCCAGTTCACGGTGATTTTCATGCTCTTGATCTGGGATTTCAGCGTCTCGGGGAAGGACTTGATCCAGTCCCAGTCCATCGGCTTGTTGCTGTTTACCCAAAAAATCTGCTGGGTCAAAATCTCCTGCAGGTTTTTGGACACGCTCACCAGCTGCTGCTGGTTAATCTGCAGGTTGATGGCCATCATCAGCTGGTTGCCAAGCTGCTTGTTAAGCTGGTCGAGCAGCTCGCGGCGCATGTCCACCACCTGCAGCAGCGCATCATGAACTTCCGGATTTACCTCTTCGGAGTGGCCCTCTTCAATTTTGGCGACAAAGGCATCGCTCTGGAAAAGGGTGTCGCGCTGCTGGTTCACGTCAAACTGCTCGAGGCGTAAATCGGCGATGCGGTTGGTCATGTCCTCCAGCTCGTCCGCCGACGGCAGCGTCTGCTGCTGCTGGTAGAGGATACGCGACAGCAGAAGGCTGCCCTTCAGCACCGCAATCTGCTCCTTGATGTTGCGCTCGGCCTGCAGCGCGCGATCGAGCCAGTTTTTGACCTTGATGTTTTGCTGAACCAGCGAGTTGCCGCTTTCGGTGGCCGTAATCAGCCGCTGGCTGAGCTGGTGGTTAAGCTCCAGCTCCTGCCTGACGAGCGGGTTAGCCTGAATGCGCGCCGTTTCATCCGGCGATACCGCCTCCTGCGCCGTTTTTTCGGTAAGCGTCAGGCGCTTGCTGTTCACCGCTTCCTGCAAAAGCTGCAGCTGGTGTTCCAGGCGGTTGATGTTGGCCGTGACGTAATCGCGCTGCTTTTGCAGCGTATCCTGCAGCACCGTGTTGCCTTCCAGGCTCTTACGCTGCTGCTCTATTTCTGCATTGAGTAAAATCTGCTGCACTAAAAGCAGCGTTTGCTGGGTCGGACGCAATGCCCCTTCGCCCACCTCGGTGCCGTTCATGCGGTTGCGGATTTGCTGCAGCTGCTGCGAGGCGGCGTACATGGCGTTTTGCACGCGCTCGGGCTGCGTTTGCAGCGAGACGAGCTGGCTATTGTAGGTCGCGAGATCGGACTGCGCGGTTTGCAGATCGTCGAGCAGCTGCGCTACCCGCGATTCCAGCTGGCGCAGCGAAAGAGACGCGAGGGTTTTGCGCGTTTCGTCATCGTTATCAACGTCGCTCAGGGCCGCCAGCGCATCCATCGCCTTGCGCATGTTGTCGGGCGCCTGCGCGACCTTCTGGCGCAGCTGCGTCGTTTCGGTTTTGACGCGATCGATTTTATCAAGCGTTTCGAGCGTTTCCGTCAGATCCTGCTGGACAAGCTTCTCCTGCGGGGAAAGTTCTTTCTGCTTGTTAAGGGTGTCCAGCTGCGACTGAACGTCAGCACGCGTTGGGATGTCGCTGGTGTTGTCCGCGCGGGCGTGCGCAGCGGGTACCGCGACGAAAAGAAACAGCATTGCAAAAATAAATGCAAAAACAGAAGCTTGCGAGCGATTGGAGTGCAGCATAGTCGTGAGTTTGATCTGAGCAGATGACCGAAAATAGTCCGGCGAGCAGAATATCACGCCCGCAGGGAGCAGAATAGCGGGAACGTGGTCCTCTAAGATAATTCCAGGGGATTTCAGACGACAGATGAGGAAGCCGCGTCGCGCAGCGTCGGGCAGAACTGGCACATTTCCAGCAGGATAGCGACGTAGCTGCGCGCTTCGGCTTTCAGATCAAAGGACTGCGGGGCAAACAGCCAGTTTTCCATGAGGCCGGAAATGTAGCTGCGCATCAGGATCGCCGCCCGCCGCGTGAGCAGATTGGCAGGGAGTAATTTCGCCTGGATACATTGATTTAGCGTAAACTCTATGCGGTCATAGCTCTCCAGGCACAGGCTACGCTGCGCCTGCTGAACCACCGCCATTTCGCCAACGAACTCGCATTTATGAAAAATAATCTCCATCATCAGGCGTCGGCGTTCTTCAACTACCGTTGCTTCAAGGATATATACTAAAATTTCTCTTAATACTGAGAGTGGATCGTCGGGGAATTTTGCCCGATACTGAGTCTCAAGATCGCTAATGCTGGATTCTGAAAGCTCCCAGATTTCACTGAACAGATCTGACTTGTCTTTAAAATGCCAGTAAATCGCTCCCCGCGTGACGCCCGCGGCCTGAGCAATCTGCGCCAGCGAGGTTGACGAAACACCTTGCTGTGAGAACAGACGCATTGCCACATCGAGGATGTGTTGCCGGGTTTCCAATGCTTGTTGTTTGGTTTTTCGTGCCATACGTCTGTGAATTTACAGGAGTCAGATTTACATACATTTATGAATGTATGTACCATAGCATGACGATAATATAAACGCAGCAATGGGTTTTTAGACTCAGGACCATTGATCAATTTGAAATCGGACACTCGAGGTTTACATATGAACAAAAACAGAGGGTTAACGCCTCTGGCGGTCGTTCTGATGCTCTCAGGCAGCTTAGCGCTTACAGGATGTGACGACAAACAGGCTCAACAGGGAGCGCAGCAGATGCCGGAAGTTGGCGTTGTGACGCTCAAATCCGAACCTCTCCAGATGACTACCGAATTACCGGGCCGTACCAGCGCTTACCGCATTGCGGAAGTTCGTCCTCAGGTAAGCGGCATTATCCTCAAACGTAACTTCACCGAAGGCGGTGACGTTAAGGCCGGTGAGTCTCTGTATCAGATTGATCCAGCAACCTATCAGGCGTCTTACGAGAGCGCGAAAGGCGATCTGGCAAAGGCGGAAGCCGCAGCCAAAATCTCCCAGGTGACGCTGAACCGTTATAAAAAGCTGCTTGGCACCCAGTACATCAGCCAACAGGATTACGATACTGCACTGGCGGATGCACAGCAGACCAGCGCAGCCGTTGTCGCAGCGAAAGCGGCGGTAGAGACGGCGCGTATCAACCTGGCCTACACCAAGGTGACCTCCCCTATCAGCGGTCGCATTGGTAAATCTTCCGTCACGGAAGGTGCGCTGGTGCAGAACGGTCAAACTAACGCGCTGGCAACCGTGCAGCAGCTTGATCCGATCTACGTTGACGTCACCCAGTCCAGCAACGATTTCCTGCGCCTCAAGCAGGAGCTGGCCAACGGCACGCTGAAGCAGGAAAACGGCAAGGCCAAAGTCGAGCTCGTTACCAATGACGGTATCAAGTTCCCGCAGACGGGCACACTGGAATTTTCTGATGTGACGGTCGATCAGACCACCGGGTCTATCACCCTGCGCGCCATCTTCCCGAACCCGGACAAAAATCTGCTGCCGGGCATGTTCGTTCGCGCGCGTCTGGAAGAAGGGACAAACCCATCGGCGCTTCTCGTTCCTCAGCAGGGCGTGACCCGTACGCCGCGCGGCGATGCGAGCGCGCTGGTTGTGGGTGCCGATGACAAAGTTGAAACGCGCAATATCACCGCAACGCAGGCGATTGGCGATAAGTGGCTGGTCACGGATGGTCTGAAAGATGGCGATCGCGTCATCGTTGAGGGCCTGCAGAAAGTGCGTCCCGGTGCGCAGGTAAAAGTACAGGAAGTGAAGTCTGACGATAAACAACAAGCCGCAGCCGGTGGTCAGTCAGAACAACCTAAGTCTTAACTTAAACAGGAGCCGTTAAGACATGCCTAATTTCTTTATCGATCGCCCCATATTTGCGTGGGTGATCGCCATCATCATCATGCTAGCCGGGGGACTTGCGATCCTGAAGCTGCCTGTCGCGCAATATCCAACGATTGCGCCACCGGCGGTGACGATCTCCGCAACCTACCCTGGGGCTGATGCCAAAACGGTGCAGGACACCGTTACGCAGGTTATCGAACAGAACATGAACGGTATCGATAACCTGATGTACATGTCCTCAAACAGTGACTCTACCGGTACGGTGCAGATTACGCTGACCTTTGAATCCGGTACTGATGCGGATATCGCGCAGGTTCAGGTGCAGAACAAACTGCAGCTGGCGATGCCGCTTCTGCCGCAGGAAGTCCAGCAGCAGGGCGTGAGCGTTGAGAAATCGTCCAGCAGCTTCCTGATGGTTGTCGGCGTTATCAACACCAACGGCACCATGACGCAGGAGGATATTTCCGACTACGTGGGCGCCAACATGAAGGACGCCATCAGCCGTACGTCAGGCGTGGGTGACGTTCAGCTGTTCGGTTCCCAGTACGCGATGCGTATCTGGATGGACCCGAACAAGCTGAACAACTTCCAGCTGACGCCGGTTGACGTGATCAGCGCCATTAAAGCGCAGAACGCCCAGGTGGCCGCGGGCCAGCTCGGCGGTACGCCGCCGGTGAAAGGCCAGCAGCTTAACGCCTCGATCATCGCGCAAACGCGTCTGACCTCCGCCGATGAGTTCAGCAAAATTCTGCTGAAAGTGAATCAGGACGGTTCTCAGGTTCGCCTGCGCGATGTGGCGAAGGTGGAGCTGGGCGGTGAAAACTACGACGTGATTGCGAAGTTCAACGGCAAGCCGGCTTCCGGCCTGGGTATCAAGCTGGCGACGGGCGCGAACGCGCTGGACACCGCCAACGCGATCCGCGAAGAACTGAAGAAGATGGAACCGTTCTTCCCGTCGGGCCTGAAAATTGTTTACCCGTATGACACCACCCCGTTCGTGAAAATCTCCATTCACGAAGTGGTGAAAACGCTGGTTGAAGCGATCATCCTGGTATTCCTGGTGATGTATCTGTTCCTGCAAAACTTCCGCGCGACGTTGATTCCCACCATCGCCGTACCGGTCGTATTGCTCGGGACGTTTGCGATACTGGCGATATTTGGCTATTCGATAAACACCCTAACGATGTTCGGGATGGTGCTCGCCATCGGCCTGCTGGTGGATGACGCCATCGTCGTGGTCGAGAACGTCGAGCGCGTTATGGCCGAAGAGGGCCTGCCGCCGAAGGAAGCGACGCGTAAGTCCATGGGCCAGATCCAGGGCGCGCTGGTCGGTATCGCGATGGTGCTGTCCGCGGTATTTATCCCGATGGCCTTCTTTGGAGGATCCACCGGTGCGATTTACCGCCAGTTCTCCATCACCATCGTTTCGGCGATGGCGCTCTCTGTACTGGTTGCGCTGATCCTGACGCCAGCCCTGTGTGCCACCATGCTGAAGCCTATTCAGAAAGGCGGTCACGGCGAGCATAAAGGCTTCTTCGGCTGGTTTAACCGCATGTTTGATAAGAGCACGCACCACTACACCGACAGCGTGGGCAACATCCTGCGCAGCACCGGTCGTTACCTGCTGCTGTATATCATCATCGTGGCGGGCATGGCCTTCCTGTTCGTTCGTCTGCCAAGCTCGTTCCTGCCGGATGAAGACCAGGGCGTGTTCCTGAGCATGGCTCAGCTTCCGGCGGGTGCCTCGCAGGAGCGTACCCAGAAAGTGCTGGATGAGATGACCGACTACTACCTCACCAAAGAGAAAGACAACGTTGAATCCGTGTTTGCGGTTAACGGCTTTGGCTTTGCGGGTCGCGGTCAGAACACCGGTATCGCCTTCGTCTCTCTGAAAGACTGGTCTGAACGTCCGGGCAAAGAGAACAAGGTTGAAGCGATTACCGCGCGCGCAATGGGCACCTTCTCGCAGATTAAAGATGCGATGGTCTTCGCCTTTAACCTGCCGGCGATTGTTGAACTGGGTACCGCAACGGGCTTCGACTTCCAGCTGATCGACCAGGGCGGTCTGGGTCATGAAAAACTGACGCAGGCGCGTAACCAGCTGTTTGGGGAAGTTGCCAAACACCCCGATCTGCTGACCGGCGTGCGTCCTAACGGCCTGGAAGATACGCCGCAGTACAAAATCGACGTCGATCAGGAAAAAGCGCAGGCGCTGGGTGTGTCCATTAGCGACATCAACACCACGCTGGGTGCCGCCTGGGGCGGGAGCTACGTCAACGACTTCATCGACCGCGGTCGCGTGAAGAAAGTGTACGTCATGTCGGAAGCGAAATACCGTATGCTGCCGAACGATATCAATAACTGGTACGTTCGCGGGAGCGATGGTCAGATGGTGCCGTTCTCCGCCTTCTCGACTTCGCACTGGGAATACGGTTCACCGCGTCTGGAACGCTATAACGGCCTGCCATCGATGGAAATCCTCGGTCAGGCTGCAGAAGGTAAGAGTACCGGTGAAGCGATGGCGATGATGGAGCAGTTGGCCAGCAAGCTGCCAGCGGGTATTGGCTACGACTGGACGGGGATGTCCTATCAGGAACGTCTGTCCGGTAACCAGGCCCCTGCCCTGTACGCCATTTCACTGATCGTGGTGTTCCTGTGTCTGGCAGCGCTGTACGAGAGCTGGTCGATTCCATTCTCCGTTATGCTGGTTGTCCCGCTGGGCGTTATCGGCGCGCTGCTGGCCGCAACCTTCCGCGGCCTGACCAACGACGTATACTTCCAGGTGGGCCTGCTCACAACCATTGGCCTGTCGGCGAAGAACGCGATACTTATCGTTGAATTCGCCAAGGATCTGATGGAGAAAGAGGGCAAAGGGCTGATTGAAGCGACGCTTGAAGCGGTCCGTATGCGTCTGCGTCCAATCCTGATGACCTCTCTGGCGTTTATCCTTGGGGTTATGCCGCTGGTGATCAGCTCCGGCGCGGGCTCCGGCGCGCAGAACGCCGTAGGTACGGGCGTAATGGGCGGCATGGTGACCGCGACCGTTCTCGCGATCTTCTTCGTACCGGTGTTCTTCGTGGTGGTACGCCGCCGCTTCAGCCGTAAGAATGAAGACGTTGAGCACAGCCATTCGGTAGAACATCACTGATACCGGTTTCACATCCTAAAAAGGCCGCAATAGCGGCCTTTTTTACATCGATAAAAATCATCAAATACGCTTATTGCGCCTTTATTTATTTTTTGCCTCGCGATTAGGCACATCATAATTAATGGATAATGTTTTGAACTTTTTTTAATTCTTTAATTTTAAAGGCTCTCTTAAGACATTAGGAATATTCCTGGTGGCTTAGGCGACTCTGGCGAAAGCTTCATCTGAAAGAACGTGCTAACGTAATGAAACTTAAGGATGCCTTAATGGCGCTCGTTTAAAATAGAACGATAGACTCTCCGTATGTGAACATTTGCGTAGAGGCTCGCAGCACCGCGTTTTAATTGTAATTTTTCGTAATAGCGCGATGAAATCTTGATCAGAGTGACATATAGTTAGAGGTATCAGGAACACAGCACCCGTGATGTTAAGTATGTGGTATCCATCCCGACCTTAAAGCTCGGTGAGTAAGAAATCACTCAAAAGGGGATGCGCTATGGACGAGTACTCGCCAAAAAGGCATGATATCGCGCAGTTGAAATTTCTCTGCGAATCCTTGTACCATGACTGCCTTGCCAATCTTGATGAAAGCAACCATGGCTGGGTGAACGATCCAACTTCTGCTATCAATTTGCAGCTCAATGAACTGATTGAGCATATCGCGACCTTCGCACTTAATTATAAAATTAAGTACAATGACGATAATAAATTGATTGAGCAAATTGACGAATATCTGGACGACACCTTTATGTTGTTCAGCAGCTACGGCATTAATGCACAGGATTTACAGAAATGGCGAAAGTCCGGGAACAGACTATTCCGCTGTTTCACCAATGTGAGCAGAGCTAACCCTGTTAGCCTTTCCTGTTAAAATTATTACAATTATTAAGGTAAATTTATGTCTGATAAACCACTCACTAAAGTCGATTATTTGATGCGCTTACGACGTTGCCAGTCAATTGACACACTCGAGCGCGTCATTGAAAAAAATAAATATGAGCTCTCTGACAATGAACTGGCTGTATTTTATTCAGCCGCTGACCATCGTCTTGCAGAGTTAACCATGAATAAGCTGTATGACAAGATACCGTCTTCTGTGTGGAAATTTGTACGTTAAATCCTGAACGGTGGCTGTAGAGTTCTACGTCGCAGTATGTAGCAGAATTTACCTTTCGAGTTATCCCCCCCGGATGAAAAGACAGGCCCCTTTGGCAAAGTGCTTTGCGACAATAAAGTTGTGATTATTGTCACACCCGCCTTTTGGGAACGTTCCCTTTCCGGTATCTCTTCGTTACCCTGTAGAGAAAATGGACACCGCTGGAGAGGTTACAATGAGTATTGAAAAGCAAAAGATGATTGCCGGGGAACACTACCGCCCCGGTGACGAAACGTTACGCGCCGACCGCATCCGCGCTCGCCATCTGATTCACCGCTATAACCATACCGCTCCCGATGAAAAAGCCGAACGTAAGGAGCTGCTTGCCGCCCTGCTGGGCCGCGGTGAAGGCGCCTATATAGAACCGAGCTTCCGCTGCGATTACGGCTATAACATTTTCCTCGGCAAGGATTTCTACGCCAACTTCGACTGCGTGATGCTGGACGTCTGCCCTATTCATATCGGTGATAACTGCATGCTCGCGCCGGGCGTGCATATCTATACGGCAACCCATCCTCTGGACCCGGTCGAGCGAAACAGCGGCGTAGAGTTTGGCAAACCGGTGACCATCGGCCATAACGTCTGGATCGGCGGGCGCGCGGTCATTAACCCGGGCGTTACCATCGGTGACAACGCGGTGATTGCGTCAGGCGCCGTTGTGACGAAAGACGTTCCGGCCAATGCGGTCGTGGGCGGCAATCCGGCGAAGGTGATTAAAATGCTTCAGGCGTAGCGAGCAACTGTTATGGTCTTTCAGCCAACAACTGTTACTTTTTCAGGCTGAACCGCTCCTCTAAAATGGGCAGATCCCCTGTATTTTCACGATTCATGAAGGCAAAAAATGACAGAGATACAGCGCCTGCTCACTGTAACCATCGACGACCTGAATACCCGCGAAAAGCGCGACAATCGCCCGCGCTTTAGCATCAGCTTTATCCGTAAACATCCGGGCCTGTTTATCGCGATGTACGCCGCCTGGCTGGCTACGCTTATCGTGATGCTGCGCTCCGAAACCCTGGTAGACTCGGTCTGGCTTCTGGTGGTGCTATTCGTGGTGTTTAACGCGTTCTTCTTTTTCGACGTTAATCCGCGCTACCGCTACGAAGATATCGACGTGCTTGATTTTCGCGTCTGCTACAACGGCGAGTGGTATAACACCCGCTTTGTGCCTGAAGCGCTGATTGACAGCATCATGAGTTCTCCTGCGGTAGACGCGACGCAGAAAGAGAAGCTGCAGAAAATGGTGTCGACCAAGGGCGAGCTTTCGTTTTATGACGTTTTCACACTTTCACGCCCGTCTGCTGCCCAATCAGCTGCTGTAAGCGCCGGATAGCCGGCGCAAACTGTGACGCAGAGGTATTACCGTATCCGATAACCAGGCCGGTTTGCCCCTGCTGACTATCCAGGTAGTACCCGCTCAGCGCAGCGGGCGCCAGCTGAAAAGCCCGCGCCTGCTGAACAACCGCCACATCGTCAATCCCGTCAATCGCCACCGTCAGGTGCATTCCGCCCTCCCCCGCCAGCACGCGATGCGCAACGTGAAGCTCGGCATCGATCGCCTCGCGCAGCTGCCGATAGCGCTTGCGGTAGAGCCGACGCATCGCGGCAAGGTGGCGAGCGTAATGGCCTTCTTCTATAAACCGCGCCAGCGTGCGCTGCTCGGCGCGATGGCCGCCCCGCAGCAGCGCGCCGACAGCCGGACGCGCGGCGTTCGCCAGCGCCGGAGGAAGCACCATAAAACCAATCCGCAGGGACGGAAACAGCGTTTTACTGAACGTGCCGAGATAGACCACGGGCGCATTTTTCACCATCCCGAGCATGGCGGGCACGGGCTCGCCGGAATAGCGAAACTCGCTGTCGTAGTCATCTTCAATAATCCATGCGCCGTGACGCTGGGCCAGCGCCAGCAGCGCCAGACGGCGGCGCGCGCTGAGCACGCTGCCGTAGGGAAACTGGTGCGAGGGTGAACTGAAAATCAGCGCCGGAGGAGGAAGCGTTAACCCCTCCCAGCACATCCCCTCTTCATCGACGGGGATACCGGCCATCACCAGCCCCGCTTTGGCAAAGGCACTTTTCGCTCCGGCGTAGCCCGGATTTTCCACCCACGCCACGTCGCCGGGCTCGCTCAGCAGCTGGGTACACAGGTTAACGCCCTCAAGCGCCCCCTCGGTAATGATGACCTGCCCGGCATCGCAATCAATGCCGCGCGACAGCGCCAGGTGGCGGGCAATCGCCTCGCGCAGCAGCGGTTCCCCCGCCGGATCGCCATAGCCCAGCAGCGCGCTTCCCTGCTCGCGCAGCACGCGGTCGTACAAGCGCCGCCACAGCGGCAGCGGAAAATAGTTAATGGCTGGCGTACCGGGCGTCAGCGCAGGCACCGGCGTATCTCTCGGCGTGGGGCGTGGGAGCCGGGCCACGCGTTTAGCCAGCTTCACGGAGGGCTCGGACAATGCGCCTTCAGGCGCGCGATAAACCTGCGCAGCCACCCGGGTGCCCTGCCTGCTGCGGTGCAGATACCCTTCAAGCGTCAGCTGCTCAAGCGCGGCATTCACGGTGTTGCGCGACAGGGAGAGCTGTCGCGCAATGACGCGCGACCCCGGCAGGCGGCTTTCGGCTTGAAGCCTGCCGCACAGGATCGCCTCCCGCAGCGCGAGATAGAGCGCTCGCTGCAGGGTCTCCGCGCCGCGCTGCGCCAGCGCGGCGTGCATCAGGGTGTAAAAGTCATCGCCGGGTATATTCATTTGCTCTCCGTGGTACCACCAGAACATACCCCGGTGGCTCTTTTTAAGGAACCAGATTTTCCATAATCTGGCGATCTTATCCCCCAACGAGAGCTAACAATGAATACGTTGAATCAGTTTGGACAGCCCGTGGGCGTCGCGCTCGTCGACTGGCAGCCGCGTCCTCATCCTGCCCGCGTAACGCTAAGCGGGCGCTACTGTCGGCTCGAGCCGCTGAGCGTGGCGCACGCCGACGCGCTGTTTAACGCCTATCGGCTGGCTGAAGATACCCGAAGCTGGACCTGGCTGCTTCGCGAGCCGGACGCCACCCCGGACGAGTTCACCCGCTGGGTGGTGAGCGTGTGCGAACTGCCCGATCCGATCCACTTCACCGTGATCGATAATAAAACTCAGGCCCCCGTGGGGACGCTCGCGCTGATGCGCATCGATCCTAAAAACGGCGTGGTCGAAGTGGGACACGTGCACTTTTCGCCCCTGCTCAGCCGCACCCCGATGTCGACCGAGGCGCAGTTTCTGCTGATGCAGTATGCGTTCGAGACGCTGGGCTATCGTCGCTACGAGTGGAAATGTAACAGCCTGAATGAACCGTCGCGGCGCGCGGCGCTGCGCCTGGGGTTTCAGTATGAGGGGCGTTTCCGTCAGGCGCTGGTCGTGAAGGGCCACAACCGGGATACGGACTGGTTTTCGATTATCGACAGCGAGTGGCCGGCGCTTTCGCAGGCGTTTCAACGCTGGCTTGCCAACGACAATTTTACCGACGATGGCAAGCAGCGAAGAACCCTGGAGAGCTGGCGTGAAGCGCGCGTTTAGCGTCTTTTTTTACGTCCCTGCACCGCTTTAAAACGCGGGTTAGACTTACAAATGACGTACAGGCGCCCTTTGCGCTTAACGATCTGGCAGTCAGGATGGCGCTGTTTTGCGCTGCGCAGCGAGTTAAGTACCTGCATGATTAGCCTCGCTTCGCGTTAAGAAAGCCGCCAAAACGCTGGCGGAAGCGGGCCGCACTGCCTTCCGTCGAAAACGTTTTCTGCTTGCCGGTATAGTACGGATGCGATTTTGATGACACCTCGATGGTGATATAGGGATAGGTTTCACCGTCGAGCTCAATTTCGCGGTCGGTTTTGATCGTCGAACCGACTTTGAAATATTCGTTGGCGCTGGTGTCGTGGAAAACCACGGTGCGATAGGCAGGATGAATATTCGGTTTCATAATTGGCCTTTTGTTTTGTTATAACATAACAAAAGAATAGCGAAGCTTTTCGCCAAAAACAACCCCTTTCCGATCGGGAATATCATCCGATCCCTGCCACCGCTACAAGATCAATGTTTTCTCATGCTATAACTGTATCATTTCACGGTGAAATTATTTCTCCTCAGGCAAACGTCGTCGCTGCCCGGGAGCGGGCGCAAGAGGAAGGAACGGCAGCATGAAAACCCGACATCTGGTCAGCCTGGTCACAGGGATTTTGATCTTGTCCGTACTACTCCCCATCTGCCTGAGCATCTGGCTGGCGCATCGCCAGGCGGAAGAGGAGTTTATTGATACGCTCGATAACTACGCATCGCGCGTGCTGCTGCGCACGGACAGGGTTGTTGACCAGGCCAAAGATGCCCTGACGCAGCTGCAGCGCTCCAAAGGCGTCCCGTGCAGCCGTCAGCACCTGCGCGAGATACGCCAGGTGGCCTTTTCTCGTCGCTATATTCAGGAAGCCATTTACGTCGAAAACCTCAGGCCGATCTGCTCCTCCCTTGAGCAGAACAGCAGCGGCGTTCCTTTCCCACCGCCCATGCGCCGCACCTCCGACGGCTACAGCGCCTGGATTACGCCACAAAACGATCTCGGCTTTCATCACTACATGGCCGTGCTGGGGAAAGGAAATTACCTCGTCATGATCGACCCGGCCTCGCTGGTGGACGTGATCCCCTTCGGGACGATCGCCATCGACGCCGCCCTGATCGGGAACACCAGCCATCTTGTTTTTGCCAGCAGCAGCGCGCTTAACCAGCACGTTCGGCTGCTGATGGAAAGCAGAGCGCTGGCGCAGCTTGAGTATGACGGGGCGATGTATATCCGCAAGGCCATCCCGGAGCTGGGCATTGCCGTTATCGCGTGGGCGCCTTTAAAACCGCTGGCCGAAAGCTGGCACAAGCAGCTGCTCTTTTGGCTCCCCTTCGGCATTCTGGTTAGCCTGATCGCCGCCCTCTTCGTACTGCGGATCCTGCGCCGCCTGCAGTCCCCGCGCAACCGCCTGCTTGACGCACTCAACAGCCGCGATTTTATCGTGAACTACCAGCCCATCGTGGCGTTAAACAGCGGAAAAATAGCGGGCGCGGAGGCCCTGGCCCGCTGGCCTCAGCCTGACGGGAGCTATCTTTCACCGGAAATCTTCGTTCCGCTGGCGGAGCAGACGGGGCTCATTTCGCAACTCACCCAGCTGGTTATCGAAAAAGTCTTCGAAGACATGGGGAGCTGGCTGCATTTACACCCGGACCAGCATATCTCCATCAACCTCGCCCCCGCGGATTTAACCTCCGGCAGGCTGCTGCCCTTGCTGCACGACCTTCTGAACAAATGGGGCGTTCATCCCGGGCAGATTGCCCTTGAACTCACCGAGCGCGGCTTTGCCGATCCCAAAGTGAGCGCCCCGGCGATTGCCGCTTTCCGCCGCGCGGGCCACGCCGTTTACATTGACGACTTCGGCACCGGCTATTCCAGCCTCAGCTATCTGCAGGATCTTGACGTCGATACGCTGAAGATCGATAAGTCCTTCGTGGACGCGCTGGAGTACAAAAACGTCACGCCGCACATTATCGAGATGGCAAAATCGCTGAAGCTGACCATGGTGGCGGAAGGCATTGAAACGGAAGGCCAGCTTGCCTGGCTGCGCCGCCACGGCGTGCAGTACGGGCAAGGCTGGTACTACAGCAGGGCGCTGCCAAAAGTGGAATATATCTTCTGGGCCGAGCGCAACCTCGACTCGCCGCCGCAGGCCTGACGGCGGCGGGTCGCGGACTAGCGCGTCGCTTGCTGCCAGCTAAACGCATAGCGCAGCCGGCGCGCTGGCAGCAGAAACTCCGGTGAAACGCTCGGGCTCCAGGAGTCGTCCCCGCCCAGCCCCATATGGAAGGCATCCAGGTTCAGCCAGCAGCCCGGCTCTTCGCGCAGCAGGTGCTGGTGCGTCGTCACGTGCAGCTGCTGCTGGCCGTAGCGGCTCAGCGAGAAGTGGAAATCCCCCTGAAGCTGATGCCCGGCAAAGGCCAGCTCGCGCGTGTCGCAGCGCAGGCCGTTCTCCGTTGGGAAGATGTAGGGCGTATGCAGCGCGGCGAGCGGCAGCGTCCAGCGCCCGTGCTGCGCCGCCAGCTTCCGGTCCGGGTAGTTTTCCAGCGGCCCTTTGCCAAGCCAGGATACCGTTTCCGGTGCCTGCGCAAGCTGAACGCTGACGCCCACGCGGGCGGGCTCGGGAATATCAGGCGCGACCAAAACCGTCACGTCAACGTGCAGCGCGCCGCGGGCGTCCACCCGCCAGACCTTGTCGCTCTGGAATAGCGCCTTGCCGCGATATTCCCAGACGTGGCGCGTTGTCACCACCACCTCCTGCTCCCGCTGCTGCGCTTCACACTGCAAAACGCGCGGCGACATCTCATACATACCCGCCGCCTTCCAGCGCTCAACCCAGGCGTTCGGATCGATGCGCGTGGCCTCGCTGACGCCGATATCATTATCCAGCGGCGCGCGGGTGAAATTATCCGTCAGCGGCGAAAGCAGCGTCTCCACGCCGTGGTTCCACCACTGCGTCAGGCTTCCGGAGGCGCGGTCGAACCGCCAGCGCTGCTGCTGATGGACAACCTCAAACGCGTCGGCGTGCTCCGACAGTGCCGCAGGCGTTCCCCCGCGCGCCGGTGGCGCGACGTGCATCGGTGCCGGAAGCTGCCACTGATCCCAGGCGCAGCGGTGGCCAGCCGGTGACCACGGCGTGGCCTGCGGCTGAAAAACCTCTACGTTAAGCCAGACCTCGCCCGGCGCGGCATCCCATTCTGGCAAGGCGATTTTTACGCGCTGCGTGCCCTGAGGCGCAATGTCCAGCGCCACCTCTCCGGAGGCAAGCACCAGGCCGTCGCGGGCAACGGACCACCTGAGGCGCTCGTTGTCGGTCGTGCGGAACAGATAGTCGCTGTGCACCTCAACCACCATCGGCGAGGCGCTGGCCTGCGTAAAGGTGAAGAACTGCTGGGCGCGCTGCGCTTCGAACAGCGCCGGATGCGGCGTCCGGTCCGGGAACACCAGCCCGTTCAGGCAGAACTGGCGATCGTTCGGCCTGTCGCCGAAATCCCCGCCGTAGGCCCAGAACGCCCGGCCGTCCTCGCCCTTCTTCGTCAGCGCCTGATCGACCCAGTCCCAGACGAACCCGCCCTGCAGGCGCGGATGGTCGCGAAACGCCTGCCAGTATTTGGCAAATCCGCCAAAGCTGTTGCCCATCGCGTGGGCATACTCGCAGAGGATCAGCGGGCGCGCTTCGTCCGGCATGCCGATCCATTTTTTAATCGACCATTTCGGGACCGCCGGGAACGGCTGATCCTCGTCGACGCGGGCGTACATCGGGCAGACGATATCGGTCGCCGCCGTATTGGCCCCCCCTCCTTCATACTGTACGGGACGCGTCGGATCGGTGCTTTTCACCCAGCGGTAGAGCGCGTCGTGATTCGCGCCGTGCCCGGACTCGTTGCCGAGCGACCAGATGATAACGGAGGGATGATTCCGATCGCGCTGCACCATCCGCGTGACGCGCTCGCTCATGGCGGGCAGCCAGCGGGGATCGTCGGCAAGGCGGCTCATCGGCACCATGCCGTGGGTCTCAATATTGGCCTCATCCACCACGTACAGGCCGTAGCGGTCGCAGAGGGTGTACCAGAGCGGATGGTTGGGATAGTGCGAGCAGCGAACGGCGTTGAAGTTGTGCTGCTTCATCAGCTCAATATCGCGGCGCATCGTTGCCTCGTCCATGACCTGGCCGTTTTCCGGGTGATGCTCATGGCGGTTGACGCCGCGGATCAGCAGCGGTTTACCGTTCAGCTTCAGCAGCCCGTTTTCGATCGCCACGCGGCGAAAGCCGACGTCGCAGGCTTCGGTTTCGAGCAGCTGATTCTGCGCGGTGCGCAGCGTCATCGTCAGGCGGTACAGTGAAGGCGTCTCCGCGCTCCACAGCGCCGGTTCCTCAACGGGCATCGACACCGTGAGCCGCTCCGCCCAGCCTCCGCGCTCGTCGACAGCGGCTGAGCCCGCCCGCCGCGCGACGCTGGCGCACCGCTCGTCGTCGCGCCAGAGCGTGCATTCTACCTCGCACTCCGCGTAGCGCGGGCCCGCCAGCGCGATATCAACCTTCAGGACCGCCCGATCGCACTCGGCGTTCAGGTCAGTCGTAATGTGGTAATCGGCAATATGCGTTTCAGGCTTATGCAGCAGCGTGACGTCGCGGAAAATGCCGCTCATGCGCCACATGTCCTGATCTTCCAGATAGCTTCCGTCGCACCAGCGCAGCACCATGACGGCAATGCGGTTCTGCCCCGCGCGGAGGACCGCCGTGAGGTCAAATTCGGCAGGCAGGCGGCTGTCCTGGGAATAGCCGATCCACTGGCCGTTGCACCACAGGTGGAAGGCCGAGTTAACGCCGTCGAAGACAATCCGGGTTTGCCCCTGCGCCAGCCAGGCGCTATCCACATCAAATGTGAGCGAGTAACAGCCGGTCGGATTTTCTGCCGGTACGAACGGCGGATTGACGGGAATCGGATAGGTTACGTTGGTGTAGATGGGCGTATCGAAGCCCTGCATCTGCCAGTTTGACGGCACGGGCATGGCGACGGCCTCGGCGCAGTCTTGCGCAACCCACGCCTCCGGCACGCGTTCCGGCGCGGCATAAAAACGAAAGCGCCACTCGCCGTTCAGCGAGCGTCGGCTCTGCGACGGCGCGTCCTTTCTCGCGAGCGGCTCATCGCGCCAGCTGTGAAAAGGCGGGTGTGCGGCCAGGCGATTCCACTGGGTAACGCCGGGATTTTCCCAGTCCCGACGGGCCAGAAGTGCGCTGAGGGTCAGCGGGGGTAACGTGGACATATTAACCTCTTTGCGAAGCGCTCACAATTTGAAGCAACATGCCCTGGTAATCCGGTGCGGTAAAGCCCGCGCGTGCAATGAAGCGAGTCAGATCACAAAGTCTTATTCCCGCGCCAGCTGTTCGGCAAGGATCGCAAGGCTGCGAAGCTGCTGCGCGAGCGCTTCGCGATCGGCCTGCCGCGACGCCCGGGGCGCAGACGAATGGCGGGCTACCAGCGTGACGGGAAGCTGAACCTGCCAGCAGCGATCGGCGTCGATCGGTGCGAGCAGCCACTCAACGCTGCGCTCCCCCGCGTCACGAAACGCCTGGCGCACCGTGGTCAGCGGCGGAGAAAACCACGCGCTGTCGGCCGTATCGTCAAAACCAACGATGGAAATTTGGCCGGGAACCGCCAGCCCCTTTTCCGCGCAGGCGCGCATAACGCCGAGCGCCATCTGATCGTTAGCCACCAGGATAGCCCCCGGCAGCGCCGCGCCCGAAAGCAGCCGGTGCCCCTTCTCATAACCGGAGGCTGCGCTCCAGTCTCCGCTCACAATTCCCGCCGGTTCAAGCCCGGCCTGCCCTAGCGCCGCTTTCCAGCCCGCGAGGCGCGCCCGTGCGGACACCGAGCTTTCCGGCCCGCTCAGCAGCGCGATTCGCTGATGGCCGAGGCCAAGCAGGTGCTCAACGCCGAGCCTCGCCCCTTCGTCCGCGTTGAAAATCAGACTATGAACCCGCGCCGAGGGCGCAACGTCCAGAAACAGCACCGGCACCGGCGCGGCCGTCTCGCGCAGCGCCTCGGCGTGCGCGTCGTCCAGCGGAACGTTCACCAGCAGCGCCTCTACCCGCTGGGACAGCAGCTCCTGCAGCGCGCCCTGGCACTGCCCGGCAGATCCCACCATGGAGATCAGCACGCTTGCCCCCCGCTCAACCGCGCGGGATTTTACCGCCGAGACGATTTGCGACGGGGCGTGCAGGGCCAGGTCGGTGGTGATCAGCCCCAGCGTGCGGCCGCGCTTGCCCGCCAGCTGCTGCGCGCCGCGGTTGGGCACGTAGTGCAGCTCCGCCATCGCCTGCTGCACCTTTTCCCGCGTCCGGTCAGACACGTGATCCGCGTCGTTAAGCACGCGGGAAACCGTTTGATAAGAGACGCCCGCCAGGCGGGCGACGTCATAGAGCGTGATAGCTTTCATGCTTTCCTGCATCGCCAGAAGAGATGCCGCTATTCTGGCACAGCAGCGTGGCTAAAGCTTGTGAGCGCTTCGCAGAATTAAACAATACGCTCGGGTTCGGCTAGCGCCCGCGCCCGCGGCTTATGGCGAAACCACGGCAGGCAGAGCTGGATCAGCGGGCCGATGGTCAGCGCATAGAGCACCGTTCCCACGCCGAACGTTCCGCCCAGCAGGCAGCCGATCAGCAGTACGGAGACCTCAATCGCCGTGCGCACCACGCGGATCGACCAGCCGAAGCGGGCGTGCATGCCGGTCATCAGGCCGTCTCGCGGCCCCGCGCCAAACCCCGCGCCGATATACATCCCGGTGGCGATCGCATTCACGACGATCCCCGAGACTAGCAGCGCGATGCGGATCGGCAGCGAGGCGATGTCCGGGATCAGCGCCATCGACGCATCCGCCGCGAGGCCAATGCAGATCACGTTACTGATCGTCCCAAGACCGGGCAGCTGCCGCAGCGGGATCCACAGCAGCAGGACCAGCGCGCCCGTCACGATGATCACCGTGCCGATGCTCACGCCCAGCTGCAGCGCCACGCCCAGGTGAAATACATCCCACGGATCGACGCCCAGATCCGAGCGGATAAACATTGCGGTCGACAGGCCGTAAAGCCCCAGGCCGACGTAAAGCTGAATCAGACGACGTACCATTTTTTCTTCTCCCAAAAATCAGGCTTTCATCATCGGTGAAATTGGCTCTATGATTAATGTCCAGTTTTCAAATAGTGGACTGCATATGTCAGCTCGTCGTTTCGGTAGTCAGTCTTTGGTGCGCCTGCTGGGCAACTGGCAGCATCCCGGTTCCCGCACGCCGCTGTGGCGCCAGCTGGCGGACGCGCTGCGCATGCTCATTCTGGACGGCAGGCTGGCGCTGCACACGCGCCTGCCGGGCGAACGGGAGCTCGCCGCCGCGCTGGAGGTTAGCCGCACCACGATCGGCAGCGCGCTGGGGCTTCTGCGCGAAGAGGGTTATCTGGAAAGCCGCCACGGCAGCGGGTCGCGCGTGATTTTGCCGGACTCGCACGCCGTCCCGACGCTTTCAACCGCCAGCGCGGCGCTGGATCTTTCCACCGCCGCGCTCGGCGCCGGGCCTGAAATTCACCAGGCCTACAGCCACGCGCTCACCGCGCTTGCGCAGCACCTGACGCTGACGGGTTACGATCAGCTGGGGTTGCCCGCCCTGCGCCAGGCGATAGCGGACCGCTACGCCGCGCGCGGGCTGCCAACGCGGGCCGACGAGGTAATGGTGGTGAACGGCGCGGTGAGCGGCTTTGCGCTGGTTTTGCGGATGATGACCGGACCCGGCGATCGCGTCGTGGTCGATCATCCAACCTACGCGCTGGCGATTGCCGCCATTCAGGGGGCGCTTTGCCGCCCGGTTGGCGTCTCGCTGCCTGAAACCGGATGGGACACCGATGGCTTCGCCGCCACCATCGCCCAGACGGCTCCTCGCCTGGCCTACCTGATGCCTGATTTCCATAACCCGACGGGCCGCTGCATGGACGTTCCCACGCGCCAGGCGATAGCGGACGTTGCGGCGCAAACCCGCACCGCGCTGGTGGTGGATGAAACGATGGTGGACCTGTGGTTTGATGCGCCGCCGCCGCCCCCGCTGGCCTCTTTCAACCCTGAGGCCACGGTGATTACGCTCGGCTCAACCGGCAAAAGCTTCTGGGGAGGATTGCGCCTTGGCTGGATCCGCGCCTCGTCGCGCACGATAGCGACGCTGGTTCAGACGCGCGACGCGATGGACCTGGGCTCGCCGCTGCTGGAGCAGCTCGCCACGCAGTGGCTGATTGAGCATGCCGATGAATTTCTCCCCGCGCGTCGAAACATGCTGGCGGAACGGCGCAACCGGTGCAGGGCGCTTTTGCGCGAGCATTTTCCCGACTGGACGTTTCACGAGGCCGAAGGCGGCCTGTCCTACTGGATTGCGCTACCGGGCATGCAGGCCACGCAGCTTGCGGCGCGTGCAGAAACGATCGGCATCAACCTCGGCACCGGAACGCGATTTGGCCTTTCGGGCGCGTTCGATCGTTATTTACGCATGCCTTTTTCACTTCCGCCGGAGGAATTAGAGCAGGCGCTGTTAAAAATCAAGCCGCTGTGGCTGGCGCTCAATAATGCGGGCCCCGCCATCAGGCGAAGTGTGGTTTGAAATAAAAACTGCTGACTGTAGCGGATGCAGTCAGCAGTTTTCACAGGCAGGAACTCAGTGTTGAGGAGGAATCGGGAAGCCTTTCAGTGAAATAACAAAATTATCACCGTCTTTCTTTATTTTGGCACCGGTGTCACACCAGTCCGACGCAATACGAAAGAACTCATCGCTTCCGACGTTCCAGTCAAGCCGAACGTGTTTAACATAGCCGGAGCGTAGAAGGTCGCAGGCTTCTTTGTAGTCGTGGGCGTTTGACAGTTGTTGTTTCATTTTCTCTTCTTCAGAAGTTTGCGTAATGCTTTGATTTCTTTAGGAGTAAATGGAGAAACACTCTCTTCTTCCGTATGCTGATTATCGATATCCTCTTCCGATACTCCCGCCTCTGCTTCCGCTTCAAAGGCCAGCAGCAGCAGCTTCTCAGTGGTCACGCTGAGGTTCTCATTGTTCACTTCAGCGTAGTGGCGAAGTCTTTCTTTTAGCGCTTCATCGATTTTAACGTTTAATACCGCAGTCGCCATGATGGTCACTTCCCTTCGGAATAAGTGCTTAATTAAATACACGAACGTGAGGCGGTAATCCAGACATATCTTTTTTGTTTATGACGGAGAAATTACGGCCAAATATAAAATGACACGCGTTTATTTCAGCTTTATGACAGTAATATTTCAGGTGCATGAACAATATATTAAATATTAATTCAATAACCTTAAATAACGCGCGGATTTATTATCCATTAAAACAGAAAGGATATTGTCATGAAGGGGGAGAAAAAAACAGGAAGAGCAGAAATGGGTGGGGGCCCTGCCAGCTACATCCCGGCACACACGTCGTCTGCCCTGGCTGCTTCCTTCCGGACCTGACCTGGTGAACAGAGTAGCGTTGCGGGAGAACCAACAGAGCCCCCATTGAGAGCGTTGTTAACCAACGCGCAGCCGCATTATCCCTATGCCGCCCTGCAATTGCAAGCCGCCGCCATCCGTATGCTGGTTTATTGCGCAAACTTGCACAGTAATCAGGTAATATCTCTCTTTTGCCGATCTTAGCGTCAGCCCAGCCTCACAGGAGCCCCCATGGACGACCACGACTCTTTCCCACAGCGCGTATGGCAGATTGTCGCCTCCATTCCGGAGGGATATGTCACCACCTATGGCGACGTGGCCCGTCTGGCAGGATCGCCACGCGCGGCGAGGCAGGTCGGCGGCGTGCTGAAAAGATTGCCGGAAGGAAGTACCCTGCCCTGGCATCGGGTGGTCAATCGCCACGGAGCGATTTCGTTAACGGGTCCAGACTTGCAGCGCCAGCGGCAGGCCCTGCTGTCAGAAGGCGTGCAGGTATCGGGTTCAGGACAGATTGATATGCAGAAATACCGGTGGGCGTACTGAAGCCCTCTTCCGCAGAAGAGGGCCGGGCGATTACAGCTGCGTCGGAGGCGTAGGCAGGGACGGCTGATTGCCCTGCGGCGCAACCGGCACTTCCGTCTGCTGCACCGGAACCAGGTTCAGGTCAATCTTCGTACCGCCGTGGTTAACCGCTTCCTGGACCGTATCGGTGATAAAGACCAGCTTATCGTTAATGGTCACCGCGGCGCTCAGCAGGATGCGCGCGTTTGGCTTCACGTCCGCTGGGTTATACGGCAGAACGAAGCTGAACGGTGGCTGCTTACCTTCTGTGCGAACCGCGCGCTGCGCCAGCACTTTCGAAGGTGCATCTGCCAGAGAGGCATCAGACAGCGTTACCGTTAAGACCGCGTCCGGCGGAAGCGCCACTTTCTGTTTGATCCACACCGTACCGGAAACATTTGGCTGCTGAATGGCCTGCTGTGATGGGGCGTTAATCCCGCTTTGACCTGCTGTTGGCACCGGCACATCGGCACTCTTACCGGCACAGGCGGACAGCGCCACCGCAATTGCCACACCACTTACCATAGGCACGAGTTTCATTGAAGTCTCCTTATCATCAATGCACCAGCGGGATCGATCCCATCTGATGTCGTTTCATTCACATAACGTAAACAAGTGTGGCACAAATCACGGATTTATGCCTAATTTCGCCCGGATATTAAGATTATTCTACCCGTCGGACCACTTACATTTCTGGGTTATAATCAGCCTATCTTTTGCCACGGCGTTTACTGAGGACCACTATGAGTCAGGCACTGAACAATCTGCTGACGTTACTTAATCTGGAAAAAATTGAGGAAGGGCTCTACCGCGGGCAAAGCGAAGATTTAGGCCTGCGCCAGGTCTTCGGCGGACAGGTCGTGGGGCAGGCGCTGTATGCCGCAAAGGAGACCGTTCCGGCAGACCGTCTGGTGCACTCCTTCCATAGCTATTTTCTGCGCCCTGGCGACAGCGCAAAGCCGATCGTGTACGACGTTGAGGTGCTTCGCGACGGCAACAGCTTTAGCGCGCGCCGCGTTGCGGCGATCCAGAACGGCAAACCGATCTTCTACATGACCGCCTCTTTCCAGGCGCCGGAGCCGGGCTACGAGCATCAAAAAACGATGCCGCCCGCCCCGTTGCCGGACGATCTGAAATCCGAAACGGAGATCGCCCGCGCGCTCGCCCACCTGCTGCCACCGCAGGCGAAGGAAAAATTCCTGTGCGACAAGCCGCTGGAGATCCGCCCGGTGGAATTTCACAATCCGATGAAGGGCCATACCGCCGAGCCGAAACGCCAGGTCTGGATGCGCGCTAACGGCACGGTGCCGGAGGATTTCCCCGTTCATCAGAATCTGCTGGGCTATGCGTCTGATTTCAATTTCCTGCCGGTGGCGCTTCAGCCGCACGGCGTCGGATTCCTGGAAAAAGGGATGCAGGTCGCTACCATCGATCACTCGATGTGGTTCCACCGTCCGTTTGATATGAACGACTGGCTGTTGTACAGCGTCGAGAGCACGTCGGCCTCGAGCGCGCGCGGGTTTGTGCGCGGTGAGTTCTACACGCAGGATGGCGTTCTGGTGGCGTCAACGGTGCAGGAAGGGGTGATGCGCAATCGCGGTTGACGTTAAAAAGCCGGGTGGCGGCTTCGCCTGACCCGGCCTACAAAAGCTCAATCCGTAGGCCCGGTAGGCGCAGCGCCACCGGGCAACGGACTCTACTCAGGCATTATACGCATTCTCGCCGTGGCTGTTGACGTCCAGCCCCTCGCGCTCCTGCTCTTCCGGCACGCGCAGGCCAACGGTCATATCCGCCAGCTTGTAGCCGATAAAGGCCACCACGCCGGACCAGACGACGGTGATGGCGATGCTTTCCAGTTGCACCAGCACCTGATGAACCATGGTCACGCCCTCCGCGTAGCCCACGCCGCCCAGCGATTTCGCCGCGAAGATGCCCGTCATAATACAGCCGATGATGCCGCACACGCCGTGGACGCCGAATACGTCGCAAGGGTCGTCAACGCGCAGCACGCGCTTCAGCGCGGTAACGCCCCACAGGCCCGCCAGACCGGCGACCAGGCCGATAAGCAGCGCACCGCCCACGCCCACGTAACCACAAGCTGGCGTGATCCCGACCAGGCCAGCAATCGCCCCTGAACACGCGCCCAGCAGCGACGGCTTGCCGCGAACGGCCCACTCGCCAAATACCCAGGAGAGAATGGCACCCGCCGTGGCAACAACGGTGTTGACGAAAGCCAGAGCCGCGATTTCGTTCGCCGCGCTGGCAGAACCGGCGTTAAAGCCAAACCAGCCGAAGTAGAGGATCGCCGTACCGGTAAACACCATCGGCAGGTTGTGCGGTTTAAACGCTTCTTTGCCAAAGCCCACGCGCTTGCCAATCAGGTAGGCTCCCACCAGGCCCGCTACCGCGGCGTTGATGTGCACAACGGTACCGCCCGCAAAGTCCAGCGCGCCGTGTGACGCCAGCAGGCCGCCGCCCCAGACCATGTGCGCAATCGGCACGTAAGAGAGGGTCAGCCAGACCACCACGAAAATCAGTACCGCCGAGAAGCGGATGCGCTCCGCCAGCGCGCCGACGATCAGCCCCACGGTGATACAAGCAAACGAGCCCTGAAACGCGACGTGGATATACTGGTAGAAGCTGCCCATCAGCGCGGTCAATTCAATGTTTTTGAGCATCGCCCAGTTGAAGTTGCCGAAGAAGGCGTTGCCTTCCCCGAAGGCCAGCGAATATCCGTACACCACCCACAGCACGCAGACCAGCGCGAAGGTCACGGCAACCTGGGTCAGCATCGACAGCACGTTTTTACCGCGGATCAGGCCGCCGTAAAACAGCGCAATGCCCGGGATAGTCATGAACAGCACCAGCGCGGTGCAGATCATCATAAAAGCGTTGTCGGCTTTATCCGCCACCGCTGGGGCAGCCATGGCCGCACCCGGCAGCAGCGCTAACGATGCCAGACCTGTTGTCATTTTTGCTATCTTCATTTTCTCGATCCCTATCACTGTGTGCCAGGCGTTAATTACAGTGCCGCTTCGTCAGATTCGCCGGTACGGATGCGAATGACGCGCTGCAGTTCAGCAACGAAAATTTTGCCGTCGCCAATTTTTCCGGTGTAGGCCGCTTTGCTCACCGCCTCAACAACCTCGTCGAGCTGATCGTCAGCAATCGCGACGTCTATTTTCACTTTCGGCAGGAAATTAACGCTGTACTCCGCCCCGCGATACAGTTCGGCATGCCCTTTCTGACGACCGAAGCCTTTCACTTCGGTGACAGTCAGGCCCTGAATCCCCATGGAAGAGAGCGCTTCACGCACGTCTTCAAGTTTGAATGGTTTAATAATCACCGTAACCAGCTTCATAAATCCCCTCCAGTCAGAATTTGCCAATGGCCGCAGCTCGCACGTGAAAGCTATTGCAAGCGGTGTGCCAAAACAGGAATGGAGGTGAATACGCGGTTGAACGCGCGTAAATGCGCGGGAAGGACAGGACGGGCGAAAAAAAACGCACCATGGCAGTGCATGGCGCGTTTCCGTTTTGCACCAACAGCGACGAGCGTCAGCGCATTGCCTGCTTTTAGTGCATCAGGCGCTAAGGGTCTCTTCTTCGCGCGCGCTGGCGGCGAGCTCTTCGCCCGCCAGCTGGAGCTGATACATCTGCCAGTAGCGGCCTTTGGCCTCCAGCAGCTGTTTGTGCGTCCCGCGCTCGACGGCCTGACCGCGATGCAGCACCAGAATGGTGTCCGCCTCAACGATCGTGGAAAGGCGGTGGGCAATCACCACCAGCGTCGTATGGTCGCGAACGGCGGCCAGCGCCTGCTGGATAGCCTGCTCCGTGCCGGAGTCGATGCTGGCCGTTGCTTCGTCGAGGATCAGCACCTGCGGCGTCTCAATCAGCACGCGCGCCAGCGCCAGAAGCTGCTTTTGACCGACGGAGAGGTTATTCCCCTGCTCGCCCAGCTTCGTATTGATGCCGTCGCTGAACCCGCGCGCCAGCTCCGCCAGCTGCACTTTTTCCAGCACGTCCCAGACCTGCTCCTGGGTATACGGACGGCCCAGCGTGACGTTGGCATAGAACGTATCCGCCAGCACGACCGGATCTTGCTGCACCATCGCCACGCCTTTGCGCAGCACGCCGTGGCTGAGCGAGGCGAGCGGACGCCCGTCCAGGCGGATTTCCCCGTGCGTTAACGGGTAGTAGCCCATCAGCAGGCTGGCGAGCGTACTTTTGCCGCTGCCGGTGTGCCCGACCAGCGCCACGAAGCCGCGCGACGGGACGTCGAGGTTAATGTCCTGCAGCACCAGCCGGTCTTCACGATAGGCGAACGAGACGTTATCAAACGTGATGCTGCCGCTTTGCAGAGGCCGCTCGTCGCTGCCGTAGGTCTGCCGCGGTCGGTCCATCAGCTCAAACACGCGCTCCCCGGCCACAACGGCCTGCTGCAGCATCGACTGCTGGGTCGTCAGCTCGATCAACGGCTCGTTAAGCCGCCCAAGATAGCTGATAAACGCGTACAGTACGCCCACCTCAATGGTGCCGCGCGTCGTCAGGCCAAACAGCATCAGCAGCCCGCACAGCACCAGCGCGGAGAAGAGGCTCAGGAGCGGACGCAGCAGGAAGCCGTCAAGGCGCAGGGTTTGCATGCGCGCCATATAGTGCGAGCGGCTGGCCTCGCCCATACGCTCGCCAAACCGCGCCTGCTGGCGGAACTGCTGGATCACGCTCATGCCGTTGATCACTTCGTTAAAGCCGTCGTTGATGTCCGCCAGATAGGCGCGCACGCGGCGAACGATCGGCGTGCTGTAGCGCTGGTAAATCACCATCACGATCAGCACCGCCGGGAAGATGGTGATGGCCACCAGCGCCATGCGCCAGTCGAGGCTAAACATCGCCACCAGCATCGCGCCAATCAGCGCCGCGCTGCGCAGCACGGTGGCGACCACGGTGACGTAGAGATCGCGAATGACTTCGGTATCGTTGGTGACGCGCGAAATCACCTGCCCGACCGGCTGGGTGTCGAACTCGCTGAGCGGCTGGCGCAGCGCTGCATCCATCACGTCCGTTCGCAGCTGCTGCACCACGCCAACGGCCGCCCGGTTAAAGAGCAGCGACTGGGCGTAGTGCAGCGAGGCCGCGGTGATTTGCAGCCCCACGTAGGCGACGCCAAGCCCGGCCACCAGCCCCAGCGGCATATAGCTTTTCGCCACCATGTTGTCGATAAAGTAGCTGATGAGCAGCGGGCCGCTCACTTCGGCAATCGCCGCGATCCACAGCAGGAGCACGGCAATCGACAGCGGCTTGCGCCAGGGAGAACCGTACGCCAGCAGGCGCTTGAGCGTTGGCCATAGCTGTCCAAAATTACGCATCTTCCGCCTCCTGACCCTGCTCGGGGGCATCATCCAGCGCTGCTTCGAGCTGCTGGTAGCGGTACATGTCGCGATACCAGCCCGGCTGGTCGGCAAGCTGCTCGTGCTGGCCGCGCTGGGCAATATGCCCGTGCTGAAGCACTAAAATTTCATTTGCTTCCGTCAGCGCAGAAAGACGATGCGCGCTGATGATCACCGTGCGCCCCTCGCCCCACTGGCGCAGGTTATGCAGGATCTGGTGCTCGGTGCGCCCGTCGACGGCAGAAAGCGCGTCGTCCAGGATCAGGATTTCAGCGTTCAGCAGCAGCGCCCTCGCTATGGAGATGCGCTGCTTTTGCCCGCCGGAGAGCATCACGCCGCGCTCGCCCACTTCCGTTTCATAGCCCTGCGGCAGCCGCAAAATATCCTCGTGCACGCTGGCTAAGCGCGCCACGTGCTCAATCTCCGCCTGCGTTGCCGTTGGGCAGCCCAGCGCAATGTTGTTGGCGATGGTGTCGGAGAATAAAAATGGCGTCTGGCTGACGACCGCCAGGCGGCTGCGCCAGTCGTCCAGCAGCAGCTCTGCGAGCGGAATGTCGTGGAAGCGGATATCGCCCTGCGTGACGTCGAAGTGGCGCTGGAGCAGCGACAGAATCGTGCTTTTTCCGGCGCCGGTTGGGCCGCAAATCCCCAGCATCTGGCCGGGCTGCAGCGTGAAGCTGACGTTTTCCAGCACCGGGTGCTCCGCCTGCGGGTAGGTAAACTCGCGAACAGACGCCTGTATCACCCCGCGGCCTTCAGGCAGAGGCCTGCTGCCGTCGTTAACCACCGGCGCCTCGGCCAGCATCGCGCGGATGCGGCTGTAGGCGGCGCTGCCGCGCTCGACGATGTTGAACATCCAGGCGAGCGCCAGCATCGGCCAAATCATTAATCCAAGGTACATCGCAAAGCTGGTCAGCTGGCCGAGCGTCATCGTGCCCCGCACCACCATCCAGCTTCCGCCGCCAATTGCCAGCAGGTTAGCCATACCGATGGCGATATAGATAGTCGGATCGAAACGGGCGTCGATGCGCGCCACGCGCATATTTTTCGCGCCGGTATCCGCCGCGTCTGCGGCAAACAGCGAGGACTGACGGTCCTCCAGCCCAAACGCCTTGATCATGCGGATGCTGGTCATGCTCTCCTGCGTGCGATCGTTGAGCGACGAGAACGCCGCCTGCGCCAGCTTGAAGCGCTCGTGCAGCTGTTCGCCAAAGCGGTTAATCGCCAGGGCCATGATCGGCATCGGCAGCAGCGCCAGCAGCGTCAGCTGCCAGCTGATCTGGGTGGACATGACGATCAGCACCGCACAGCCCATCACCAGCGAGTCTACCAGCGTTAATACCCCTTCCCCTGCGGCAAACACCACGCGGTCCACGTCGTTAGTCGCGCGGGCGATGAGATCCCCGGTGCGGTGGCGCAAATAAAATTCCGGGTGCTGGCGGCTCAGCTGGCGGTAGAAATCTTCTCTTAGCTCAACGGCCAGCTGGTAGGATGCGCCAAACAGCAGGACGCGCCAGACGTAGCGCAGCAGGTAGACGATGACCGCGGTGAGCACCAGCGTTCCAATCCACATCCACACCCGCGCGGCGGTGTAATGCTGTTCCGTAACGCCGTCCACGACGTACCCCACCACCTTTGGCGGGATCAGCTGCAGAATGGCAATGATGATAAGCAGGAATACTGCGCCGAGATAGCGTTGCCACTCCCGACGAAAGTACCAGCTTAGTTGGGCAAATAATCGCACGCGGTCTTTTCCTGAAGATATTTGACTAAATTATTCAATGGGTAACGCTGTGGTGTATTTAATCTGTTCCATGGCGAAACTCGAGGTGACGTCGGATAAGCCCGGCACGCTGTTGACCAGCCGCTTGTAGAAATCATCGTAACGCTTCATATCCGCCACCTGAACGCGCATCAGATAGTCGTACTCTCCCGCCATGCGCCAGAAGCCGAGCACCTCCGGCATCTCTGACACCTGGGTAACGAAGCGGCAGTACCAGTCGCTGCTGTGGTGCTGCGTTTTGATCAGAACGAAGGCCGTCAGGCCAAGCCCCAGCTTTTCAGGATCTAACAGCGCGACGCGGCCCAGCAGGATGCCGTCGTCTTCCAGCTTTTTCAGGCGCTTCCAGCACGGCGTGGTGGTCAGATTAACGGCATCGGCCAGCGCCTGCAAAGAGAGGGTACAGTCGTTTTGCAGCAGTGAAAGCAGCTTGCGGTCAATTTTATCTAACATTCCCACCTCGAAGAGAAAATTTTTCTCCCCTAATTCTATTTTAAAGGCCAGATAGCAACAATTTTTTCTGTGCTATTCGCTATGCTGGGCACAAAATGACAAACGGATAATTACGATGAATACCACCTGGGTTAAACATGCCATCAGCGAGATAAATGCCGACTATCAGCGTTCAGCAGATACGCATCTTATTCGCCTTGCCCTGCCCGGATTTCCCGGCATTCAGCTCTATCTGAAGGATGAGAGCACCCACCCTACCGGCAGCCTGAAGCATCGCCTCGCGCGGTCCCTGTTCCTGTACGGGTTGTGCAACGGCTGGATTAACGAAGGCACGACGATTATTGAATCGTCATCCGGCTCTACCGCCGTCTCCGAGGCCTATTTTGCCCGCCTGCTGGGCCTGCCGTTCATCGCCGTGATGCCCTCCTGCACCGCGAAACGCAAAATCGAGCAGATTGAATTTTACGGCGGACGCTGCCACTTCGTGGAAAGCGCCTGCGAAATCTACGCCGCTTCCGAAATGCTGGTCCGCGAGCTTAACGGCCACTATATGGACCAGTTTACCTTTGCCGAGCGCGCAACCGACTGGCGCGGCAACAACAACATTGCGGACAGCATTTTCCGCCAGATGACCCACGAGCCGCATCCCGTTCCGTCTTACGTGGTGATGAGCGCGGGCACGGGCGGGACGTCGGCCACCATCGGCCGCTACATTCGCTGCCAGGGCTACGATACCCAGCTGATGGTGGTCGACCCGCAGAACTCCGTTTTCCTCGACTACTGGCAAACCCGCGATGCGGGGCTGCGCAGCCCTGTGGGGAGTAAAATTGAAGGAATTGGTCGCCCGCGCGTGGAGCCGTCTTTTATTCCTGACGTGGTGGACGAGATGCTCCGCGTGCCGGACGCCGCCAGCGTTGCAACGGCGCACTGGCTGGAAACGCAGCTGGGCCGCAAGGTGGGAGCCTCCACCGGCACCAACATGTGGGGCGCGCTGCAGCTTGCCGCCCGGATGCGCGAAGAGGGCCGCACGGGCTCGATCGTCACCCTGCTGTGCGACAGCGGCGAGCGCTATCTTGAAACCTATTACAACGACGAATGGGTGCAGGCCAATATTGGCGACATTGCCCCGTGGAAAGCGCAGATTGCCGCGCTGGTGAAATAAAAAAAAAGCCAGGCCGAGGCCTGGCTTGCTGGAAGGGTCTCACTATTCGGGGGAATACGGGAGGTTGTTTTTGTCCAGCCAATGTGTCAAAAAATGGGACACCGCTTCGTTGCGGCAGTGTCCGATAACCGGAAGATGAGGCAGCTCCGCAATGAGCTGCGGCATCGCATTACCCATGATCAGACCACGGCCGACGCTGCCCAGCATCTCGCGGTCGTTCATCGCGTCGCCAAACGCCATACAGTCCTGCATCGTTAAGCCGAGATGGTCGCTCAACACCGCGAGGGCCGATCCTTTATTGCACCCTACCGGCAGCACTTCCAGACAATCCACCGCCGAGAACGTCAGATGCGCACGGTTGCCCAGCGCTTCGTTTAGCTGGATGCGTAAACGGCGCAGATCGTCATGATCGCCGCAGAAACAGATCTTGGTCACCGCATGGGCAGGGATCCGGCGCAGGTCGATAAGCTGATATTTAAAGCCGCTGTAGACGTGGGCGTGCAAAAGCTCGGGGATTTCCTGGCCGGTAAACCAGCCGCCGTCGTTGAATACGTGAACGCTGGCCTGGGTATCCCAGGCGCTGTGAAGAACGATATCCGCCACTTCCGGATTGAGATCTTCGCGGTGCAGCACGTCTCCTTCCACAGAGTGAATGCGCGTGCCGTTGCCGGTGATCAGAAACGCGTCCAGAGAAAACGCGCCCAGCAAATGACGCATCTCCAGCTCGTGGCGCCCCGTAGCAAACGTCAGGGTTACGTCGCGCTCGCGCAGTCGTTTCAGGGTGGCCAGCGTTTTGTCGCCTAAGCGGTGATCGGGCATTAACAGCGTGCCGTCCATATCAAATGCAGCGAGCCGGGCCATAAATACTCCTGAAGTGTGATGCGGTTAACTTGTGCATCAGTATTGCGTGAGATATACGGAAGTAATAGTGAATAGATGAAGATTATTGTTCCGGGTTTATTATGCGCCAGCTTAACCGTCTTAATCAGTACCAGCGCCTTTGGCAACCTTCCGCCGGTGCGCCGCAGCAGGTCACCGTCGCTGAACTTGCCGACCGCTGCTTTTGCAGCGAGCGGCACGTGCGCACGCTGCTGCGTCAGGCCCAGGAGGCGGGATGGCTCAGCTGGCGCGCGCGGTCAGGCCGCGGTAAACGCGGTGAATTGACGTTTCACGTTACGCCGGATTCCCTGCGCAATACGATGATGGAAGAAGCCTTAAGGAGCGGGCAGCAGCATAACGCCCTGGAGCTGGCCCAGCTTGCGCCCGACGATTTACGCGTGCTGCTGCATCCGTTTCTGGGCGGGCAGTGGCAAAACGATACGCCGACGCTGCGTATTCCCTACTACCGTTCGCTGGACCCGCTTCATCCCGGCTTTCTACCCGGGCGCGCGGAGCAGCATCTGGCCGGGCACGTTTTCTCGGGGCTTACGCGCTTTCACGGCGACGGCAGCGAGCCGGTGGGGGATCTCGCCCACCACTGGGAGGTCTCTCCCGACGGCCTGCGCTGGCACTTTTATATTCGCTCGACGCTGCACTGGCATAACGGCGACAAGATCAGCACACGGCAGCTGCAGCAAAGCCTGACCGCGCTGCTGGCGCTTCCGGCCCTGAGCAGGCTTTTTCAAAGCGTGACGAGCATTGAGGTGACCCATCCGCAGTGTCTGACGGTTCAGCTTCACCAGCCGGACTACTGGCTGGCGCACCGGCTGGCGAGCTACTGTAGCCGCCTGGCGCACCCTGACCAGCCGATGACGGGGAGCGGGCCCTTCAGGATCGTCGCCTACGATCCCGAGCTGGTGCGCCTGGAAAGCCATGAGCACTATCATCTTAGCCATCCCTTGCTGAAAGCCATCGAGTACTGGATCACGCCGCAGCTTTTTGAGCAGGGGCTGGGGACAAGCTGCCGCCATCCCGTCCAGATCGCCATTGGCGAGCCTGACGAGCTGGCCAGCCTCAGAAAGGTCAGCAACAGCACCAGCCTGGGCTTTTGCTATCTCACGCTTAAGCAGGGGCCGCATCTTAGCGAAATGCAGGCGCGGCGGCTGATCAACATCATTCATCTCTCCACGCTTCTGCACACGCTTCCGCTGGATGAAGGGCTGATAACGCCCACCGAGGAGCTGCTGCCGGGGTGGCAGATCCCCCGCTGGTCGGATTTAACGGACGTTTCCCTGCCCGACACCCTGACGCTGGTCTACCACCTTCCCGTTGAGTTGCACACCATGGCCAGTCAGCTAAAACAGTACCTTGCCCGGCAGGGCTGCGCGCTGAAGGTGATATTTCACGATGCCAAAACCTGGGACGGCTGCCAGGCGCTTGCGCAGGCCGATATCATGATGGGCGACCGCCTCATCGGGGAAGCGCCGGAATATACCCTCGAGCAGTGGCTGCGCTGCGACGCGCTTTGGCCGCAGCTTCTGAGCGCGCCGCAATACGCCCATCTACAGGCAACGCTTGACGCCGTTCAGATCCAGGCCGACGAGCGGGCCCGGCACGCCGGTTTGCAGGCCATTTTCTCTCAGCTGATGGAGAGCGCCGTGCTGACGCCGCTGTTTAACTATCAGTACCAGGTCAGCGCGCCGCCGGGAGTCAACGGGATCCGTCTCAACGCCCGGGGCTGGTTTGATTTCACCGAGGCGTGGCTTCCCGCGCCGAAAGCGTGAAGAAGCTGGTCGCCGCAGTGGCCAGGCGTTACCATGACGTCTTTACCGTAACTGTTGAGATGATTTATGAAACGTGCCGTCGTCGTGTTCAGCGGAGGACAAGATTCCACTACCTGCCTGGTTCAGGCGCTTCAGCAATATGATGAAGTTCACTGCGTCACCTTCGATTATGGCCAGCGTCATCGCGCGGAAATCGACGTAGCGCGGGAACTGGCGTTAAAACTGGGCGCGCGTGCGCACAAGGTGCTGGACGTAACGTTGCTGAACGAACTGGCCGTGAGCAGCCTTACCCGCGACAGCATCCCCGTACCGGACTACGAACCAGACGCCAGCGGCATTCCGAATACCTTCGTCCCCGGTCGCAACATTCTCTTCCTGACCCTGACGGCGATATACGCCTACCAGGTGAAGGCCGAAGCGGTCATCACCGGCGTGTGCGAGACGGATTTCTCCGGCTACCCGGACTGCCGCGACGAGTTTGTGAAGGCCTTGAACCACGCCGTTAATCTGGGCATGGCAAAAGAGACGCGCTTTGAAACGCCGCTGATGTGGCTGGATAAAGCGGAAACCTGGGCGCTGGCTGACTACTGGGGCAAGCTGGATTTAGTGCGTGAAGAGACCCTTACCTGCTACAACGGCATCAAAGGCGACGGCTGCGGCCAGTGCGCCGCCTGTAACCTGCGCGCTAACGGCCTGAATCATTATCTGGCCGATAAGGTCGGCGTGATGACCGCGATGAAGAAAAAAACCGGTCTGAAATAGGTGACGCTACCGTGCTGTCGAAGGGTACATATCGACAGCACGGTTACTCCTAAAATTACCTAAACGATCATCAGCTCCAGCTTTTCGCGCAGCTCGCCTTCCAGCGGCAGCGCTTTCTGCGTTTTGAGATCGATACAGACAAACGTAATCAGCGCGTCGGCCACCACCTGGCCTTCAGGATCCAGCGTCACCACCTGGCTTAACACCCCGCTCTTACCGTTCAGCTGCTGCACCTGGCTGGTTACGGTGAGCACATCGCCCAGCACGGCCGGGCGGCGGTAGTTAATATTGATGTTGACGACCACGAAGGCGATGTTGTGCGCGGTGAGCCACTGAAAGCTGTCGCTGTTTTCCAGTCCGTCCCACCGCGCCTCTTCCAGGAACTCAAGATAGCGAGCGTTATTCACGTGCTGATAAACATCGAGATGGAAACCGCGTACTTTGATTTTTGTCTGCATAGCGCAATAGCCTTTACTGTTGTTATAGGATCAGAGGTCATAACTGGTATGACCTCTTTATCCTGGCAAAATTTTGCCGCAGTGCAAGAAATTGCGCGATTACAGCGCCAAGTGTGAGAGGTTGCGCTCAACCAGCGCGCTGCCCATTCCCGGAACCTGCTTGAGATCGTCGAGCGTTTTGAAAGGGCCATACTCTTCGCGGTAGCTCACAATCGCCTGTGCCTTTTTAAGCCCCACCCCGTTCATTACGCGAGCCAGATCCTCCGCCGAGGCGGAATTGATGCTGATACGCGAGCCATCGTCGTCAGCGGCCTTGCTTGCCGCCACGGCTTTTGTCTGCGCAGGGGTTTGTGCGCCTGCATCAGACTGAGCCTGCGCGGCCTGTGTTTTTGCCGCAGGCGTCGCCGCCTGTGCGCCATAGCTCATACCGGCAGTCGTCATCGCCAGCGTAATTAACAGTGCTTTGATTCCACGTTTCATGCTGTTATCTCCTTGTTTGTTGACAGCCACGGCACGATAACCGCACGCGAAAACAGGCACAAACAGCAGATAACAAATGTGGAAAAGGCCGCGAAAGCGGCCTTTAGATTTTGCAGAGCGTTACGAAATTCTGCGAGCAGACGCGTAATTATTGCTGCTGAGTCACTACGTCGCCCAGCTTGATTTTGGCTTCTTTACGCAGGTTGCTCATCATCGCTTCGAAAGCAATCTGGGCATTGTTCTGGGTAATTCCCTGCACCATGGCTTTCTTCTGCGCTTCTGGCAGAGTACCCGCTTTCACTTCGTCCAGCGCCAGCAGAACCACGTTGCCCTGCATATCGGTCGCGGAACCGAAGCTCGGCTTGTCCTTCGCAGGAAGGCTCAGGCTGAACGCCGCCTGGCTGATAGGGTCCTGACCGGTACGGCTCAGGGTTTTCGCCTCACCAAAGCTCAGGCCGGCCGCCTTCAGCGCCGCATCGCCTTTGCCCGCTTTCAGCTCTGCCAATACTTTTTCAGCATCCAGCTTCGCCTGCTGCTCGGCTTTGGTATGTTTCACCTGAGCAATAACCTGCTCTTTCACGTCAGCCAGCGGTTTCACCGTTTCCGCTTTGTGCTCGCTCACGCGAATAACAAACGCGCGATCGCCGTCTACGGTGATGATGTCGGAGTTGCTGCCCGGCGTACCGTTTTCGCCAACCAGACCGCCGTTGAAGATAGCGTCAGAAACCGGTTTGAAGTTCAGCTCTTCCGGCAGGTTGTCGTGACCAAACCAGCCCGTCTCAACCGCTTTAACGCCAGCGGCCTGCTCAGCACCAGCCAGAGATTCGTTGTCGTTGCTCGCCGCATCGCTCACTTTCTGCTGCAGTGCATAGAACGCGTCCAGCGCTTTCTCCTGCTTCACTTTCGCCGCGATATCATCACGAACGTCAGCTAACGGCTTGGTTTTCGCGGCCTGAACGTCGTCCAGACGCGCAACCAGGAAGCCCACGGAAGATTTGATTACGCCTGACAGCTGGCCTTTCTCTTTCAGGCCCGCGTTTTTCAGCTCTTCCGGCGTGGTCGCATCTTCCAGCCAGCCCATATCGCCGCCGTTTTTCGCGGAGATGATATCGGTCGATTTTGCTTTAGCCACGGCAGCGAAATCAGCGCCTTTATTCAGCTCGTCCAGTACCGCTTTTGCATCCGCTTCCGTTTTGGTCTGAATTACGCTGTAGCGGTTACGCTGTGGCTGCGTGAACTGATCCTGATGCTGATCGTAGAAGGACTGAATTTCTGCGTCAGATGCTGTTTCCTGCAGCGCAGCAGCATCAAGTTTGATGTAGCTAATGCGGAACTGCTCTGGCGCAACAAAGCTGTTTTTGTTCTGCTCATAGTACGCGCTCACTTCCGCGTCGCTGACCTGCTGTTTTGCCGCCAGGGCATTCACATCAATGGTCGCTTCACGGACAACGCGCTGCTGTGCGACCAGCGCAGCCAGTTCGTCGGTTTCGCCTTTCAGCATGAAATCCGTGCCGACAACAGCGTTAATCAGCTGCTGTGTCGTCAGCTGGTTACGCAGCGCCTGCGCGTACTGATCGGCCGTCATGCCCATCTGATTCACAATGCTGTTATAGCGCGCGTTGTCGAACTTGCCGTTTGACTGGAAGGCCTGCGTGGAGAAGATCGCTTTTTTAACCTGATCGTCGCTGATGCCCAGCCCAAGGCTTTTGGCATATTGATCCAGCAGCGCTTCGTCAATAAGACGGTTCAGCGTCTGCTGACGCAACGTTTTCATATAGCTTTCGTTGGCCGCCAGTTCGGAGAACTGTTCGCCAAGCTGCTGCTGCATGCGGTTGCGCTCGCCCGCAAAGGCGTTCTCGAACTGCCCGCGACCGATCTCCTGGCCATTCACTTTTGCGGCATAGTTGGCGCTACCGCCGATGAGGTAACTACTCACGCCGGTCAATATGAACGACACGATAATGATACCGAAAATAATCTTGAGCACGAGACTGTTAGCAGCCGTGCGTAAGCTGTCCATCATGGTGTAACTACACTCCGCTGTATGTGACTGGTTACCTGACGCTCACGGAGAATCCTGACCGTCGCGCGTAAAGGCGTATTGTGACAAGAAACCAGGGCGATTGTCAGCCCACAACAAGCATAAACTCGCATAAATCAGCTCTGGACAAACAAAAAAGGCACATCAAATGATGCGCCCTTGTACTTTTCGGCTTCCCTGAAGCGAGAAAGCAATCAGTTTACTGCGTCTTTCAGCGCTTTACCGGCACGGAAGCCAGGTACTTTAGCGGCAGCAATGGTGATCTCTTTACCGGTCTGAGGGTTGCGGCCAGTACGGGCAGCGCGCTCTTTAACAGCAAAAGTACCGAAACCTACCAGTGCAACGTCATCCCCAGCTTGCAGAGATTCAGTAACAGAAGCAATTAAAGCATCTAACGCACGTCCAGCTGCAGCTTTAGAAATATCAGCACCAGCAGCAATTTTGTCAATCAGTTGAGATTTATTCACTGTTCTCTTCCTCTCTTTATAATTTATATCGCGCCTGAATCCTTCACAACGCGACCGCGCAGCAGTTATATCAGGCCTGCCATGAGCTTACAACACCCGTTGTTGATGGCTGACCTAATCAGCAATCTAAATTAGCTATACAAAAAAAGGCTGGCAAGCACGAAATGACTTACCAGCCCTGTTTTTATTGACGCTCTTTGCGCGAGGTCACTATTTTGCGGTTACAACCTGCATTCCGGACGGCTCATTCTGCAGCGCGAGACTCAGAACTTCTTCAATCCGCTTCACAGGATGGATCTGCAGATCGGCAATCACGTTGTCAGGAATTTCTTCCAGATCGCGTTTGTTCTCGTCCGGGATCAGGACGGTTTTGATGCCGCCGCGATGCGCCGCCAGCAGTTTTTCTTTTAAACCACCGATTGGCAGAACCTGACCGCGCAGGGTAATTTCACCGGTCATCGCCACGTCGGCGCGAACCGGGTTACCCGTCAGGCAGGAGACCAGTGCGGTACACATCGCGATACCCGCGCTTGGGCCATCCTTCGGCGTCGCACCTTCCGGCACGTGGACGTGGATGTCGCGTTTTTCGTAGAAATCAGGGTTGATACCCAGTTTCTCCGCGCGCGCACGCACCACGGTCAGCGCCGCCTGGATGGACTCCTGCATCACCTCACCCAGCGAGCCGGTGTAGGTGAGCTTGCCTTTACCCGGTACGCAGGCGGTTTCGATGGTCAGCAGATCGCCGCCCACTTCCGTCCACGCCAGGCCGGTAACCTGACCCACGCGGTTTTCGTTGTCCGCGCGGCCATAGTCAAAGCGCTGAACGCCCAGATAGGCATGCAGGTTTTCACCGTTGATCACAATGTGCTTCAGGCTCTTATCCAGCAGCAGCTGTTTAACCGCCTTGCGGCACAGTTTAGAGATCTCACGCTCGAGGCTACGCACGCCCGCTTCACGGGTGTAGTAACGGATGATGCCCACAATCGCGCTGTCTTCAACGGTCAGCTCGCTGGCCTTGAGCGCGTTACGCTCAATCTGCTTCGGCAGCAGGTGCTGCTTGGCGATGTTCAGCTTCTCGTCTTCGGTATAGCCGGAGAGGCGGATCACTTCCATACGGTCCAGCAGCGGAGCCGGAATATTCATGGAGTTAGACGTCGCCACGAACATCACGTCGCTCAGATCGTAGTCCACTTCCAGATAGTGATCGCTGAACGCCACGTTCTGTTCTGGATCAAGCACTTCCAGCAGAGCAGACGCCGGATCGCCACGCATGTCAGAAGACATTTTGTCGATTTCGTCCAGCAGGAACAGCGGGTTTTTCACGCCCACTTTCGCCATTTTCTGGATCAGTTTGCCCGGCATCGAACCGATGTAGGTCCGGCGGTGGCCGCGGATTTCCGCTTCATCGCGTACGCCGCCCAGCGCCATACGGATATACTTACGTCCGGTCGCTTTCGCGATGGACTGGCCCAGAGAGGTTTTACCCACCCCTGGAGGCCCAACCAGACACAGGATTGGCCCTTTAATTTTGTTCACACGGCTTTGTACCGCAAGGTACTCAAGAATGCGGTCTTTCACGCGCTCAAGGCCGTAGTGGTCGGTATCGAGAATTTCCTGGGCCTGACGCAGGTCTTTTTTGACCTTGCTGCGGGCGTTCCACGGAACCTGAACCATCCACTCGATGTAGCCGCGCACGACGGTCGCTTCAGCCGACATAGGAGACATCATTTTCAGCTTCTGCAGCTCGGCTTCCGCTTTCTCTTTTGCCTCTTTCGGCATTTTCGCCGCGTCGATCTTACGCTTCAGCGCTTCGTTTTCATCCGGCGCGTCGTCCATCTCGCCGAGCTCTTTCTGAATGGCCTTCATCTGCTCGTTCAGATAGTACTCACGCTGGGATTTTTCCATCTGCTTTTTCACGCGGTTGCGAATACGCTTCTCAACCTGCAGCAGATCGATTTCAGACTCCATCATCGCCATCAGATATTCCAGACGCTCGTTAACGTCGGACATCTCCAGCACGGACTGTTTATCCGCAAGCTTGAGCGGCATGTGCGCCGCGATGGTGTCGGCCAGACGTGCGGGATCGTCGATGCTGTTCAGCGACGTCAGCACTTCTGGTGGGATTTTCTTGTTCAGCTTGATATAGCCTTCAAACTGGCTAATCGCGGTGCGAACCAGCACTTCCTGCTCGCGCTCGTCAAGCTCAGGCGAATCAAGGTACTCTGCTTTTGCAGAGAAGTGCTCGCCATTGTCAGACAGAGTGGTAATACGCGCACGCTGCAAGCCTTCGACCAGCACCTTCACGGTGCCGTCCGGCAGCTTCAACATCTGCAAAATAGAGGCCACGGTCCCGACGGTGAAAAGATCGTTTACACCCGGCTCATCCGTTGATGCTTCTTTCTGCGCAACCAACATGATTTTTTTATCATGATCCATGGCGGCTTCAAGGCAACGGATAGATTTTTCCCGCCCTACAAATAAGGGTATGACCATGTGCGGATAAACCACCACATCGCGCAACGGCAATACGGGGATTTCAATGCGTTCAGAACGCTCAGGATTCATAGAGCTCTCTCTTAGTTTAGTGTCCGCCAGGTAAACTGGTCATGCGACTGTGCCTCGCACAACCATTAACATGTAATCCAGTATATGGGGATGTATTCCACACATTCAACGCTATGAATCAGGAAAAAGTAAAGGGGAGATAAAATCCCCCCTTTTTGATTAACTGCTTGTATGATTTGGCGAATTATTCGCCAGATGCCTGCTGTGCTTCCGGCTTGCCGTAAATCAGCAGCGGTTTTGTTTGACCGCCAATTACCGATTCATCGATTACCACCTTCTCGACGTCTTCCATAGAAGGAAGGTCGTACATGGTATCGAGCAGCGCCGCTTCAACGATAGAACGCAGGCCACGAGCACCGGTTTTACGCGCCATCGCTTTTTTGGCGATCGCATCCAGCGCTTCGTCGCGGAACTCGAGATCCACACCTTCAAGATTGAACAGCGCCTGATACTGCTTGGTCAGCGCGTTTTTCGGCTCTTTCAGGATCTGAATCAGCGCGTCTTCGCTCAGTTCGTTCAGCGTCGCAACAACCGGCAGACGGCCGATGAACTCAGGAATCAGACCAAATTTGATCAAATCTTCCGGTTCAACCTGCGACAGCAGCTGGCCTTCGTTCGGCTTTTCAGACGTGGATTTCACCGTCGCGCCAAAACCGATGCCGGAGCCGGTTTCAACACGGTGAGAGATCACTTTGTCCAGCCCTGCGAAAGCACCGCCGCAGATAAACAGGATCTTGGAGGTATCGACCTGCAGGAACTCCTGCTGCGGATGCTTACGCCCGCCCTGCGGTGGAACCGCTGCAACCGTGCCTTCAATCAGCTTCAGCAGCGCCTGCTGCACGCCTTCGCCCGATACGTCACGGGTGATAGACGGGTTGTCAGACTTACGTGAGATTTTATCAATCTCATCGATGTAGACGATCCCGCGCTGGGCCTTCTGCACGTCGTAATCACACTTCTGCAGCAGCTTCTGGATGATGTTTTCAACGTCTTCACCCACATAACCGGCTTCGGTCAGCGTGGTGGCATCCGCCATGGTGAACGGCACATCCAGCAGGCGCGCCAGCGTTTCCGCCAGCAGCGTTTTACCGGAACCCGTAGGCCCGATCAGCAGAATGTTACTTTTACCCAGCTCTACGCCATTGCTGGTATCGCCATTGCGCAGACGCTTGTAGTGGTTATACACCGCCACAGCCAGCACCTTCTTCGCCTGCTCCTGGCCGATGACGTAGTCGTCAAGGTGATGACGAATTTCATGCGGCGTTGGCAGCGCGCTGCGTTCACGGTGCGGTGCGACTTCTTTAATCTCTTCGCGAATGATGTCGTTACATAAATCAACACATTCGTCGCAGATATACACGGACGGCCCGGCAATCAGTTTACGCACTTCATGCTGGCTTTTGCCGCAAAAAGAGCAGTACAGCAGTTTGCCCGAACCATCTTTGCGTTTATCTGTCATGAGTCAAAACCTCTTTTTAAGTTCTTTGTGCCGCACATGACGACGCAAATGCCATTTTCAGACGCAAGCTGCTAGTCAGCAAAATGCCGCCCTACCTTAGTATAGCGGCACACTCGCGTCGCGGGCATCAATTACGATGGGTCAAAATGGAGTCGACTAAGCCGTACTCAACTGCCTCGGAAGCAGAGAGGAAGCGATCGCGCTCGGTATCGCGCTCGATCTGCTCAAGAGGTTGACCCGTATGCTGCGCCATTAGTTCATTCATGCGCGATTTTACTTTCAATATTTCACGGGCGTGGATTTCGATATCCGTCGCCTGGCCCTGATAGCCACCCAGCGGCTGGTGAATCATCACGCGGGAATTTGGCAGGCAGAAACGCTTGCCCTTCGCACCTGCGGTCAGCAGGAACGCGCCCATGGATGCGGCCTGGCCCATACAAATGGTGCTCACATCCGGCTTGATGAACTGCATGGTGTCATAAATAGACATGCCCGCCGTAATCACACCGCCCGGCGAGTTAATGTACAGGTAAATGTCTTTTTCCGGGTTTTCCGCTTCCAGAAAGAGCATCTGCGCCACGATCAGGTTAGCCATGTGGTCTTCCACCTGGCCAGTCAGAAAGATAACGCGTTCCTTGAGCAGACGGGAATAGATATCAAAAGAACGCTCACCGCGTGAGGTCTGTTCAATAACCATTGGCACCAGAGCCATATGGGGTGCAAAGTTATCTCGTTCGCCACTGTATGACATTTCCGTCTCCTGGATCAAAATTGAAAACACCTGCTGTACTGATTGTAACCTTATGGACGGATTATCAGCCAGTCTCATTCATCGTGATTTCATACTTATGGGGTTCACTTCGCCCTATTTCAAGCATAACAACCTTTTGATGTTACGCTAACACCGAAAAGCCGTTTTAGCACTCTTCCTGGGCTATTGCTGCGATAAAAAAAACCCGTCGCCGGGGCAACGGGTTTTTTGTTCAAACTTTAAACCGTTGTGGCGAAATTACGCCTGCTGGTTCATCAGTTCGTTGAAGGAGGTCGCTTTTTCGGACACTTTTGCTTTCGCCAGTACCGCTTCAACAGCCTGCTCTTCCAGGGCAACATTGCGCATGTTGTCCATCAGCTCTTTGTTCTTACCGTAGAACTCAACAACTTCTGACGGATCTTCGTACGCAGAAGCCATCTCTTCGATCAGGCCTTTCACGCGCTCTTCGTCAGCTTTCAGCTCGTGGGTGCGAATCACTTCGCCCAGCAGCAGGCCAACAACAACGCGGCGCTTAGCTTGCTCTTCAAACAGCTCGCGTGGCAGTTCCATCGCTTGCTGCTGGTTGCCACCGAAACGCTGTGCAGCCTGACGGCGCAGTACGTCGATTTCGCTGTCGATCAGGGCAGCAGGAACGTCGATTTCGTTCGCTTTCACCAGGCCTTCGATTGCCTGAGATTTAACGCGGTTACGCACGGCGCCGTTCAGCTCGCGCTCCATGTTTTTACGCACTTCAGCGCGCAGACCGGCAACGGAACCATCTTCCACGCCGAAACGCTTAATGAACTCTTCGGTCAGTTCTGGCAGTTCGCGCTCTTCAACTTTCTTCAGGTTGATAACGAACTTCGCTGCTTTCCCTTTCAGGTTTTCAGCGTGGTATTCTTCCGGGAAGGTCACGTCAATAGTGAACTCTTCGCCAGCCTTGTGGCCTTTGATACCGTCTTCGAAGCCTGGGATCATGCGACCCTGGCCCATTGCCAGCACGAAGTCAGAGGCTTTACCGCCTTCGAACTCTTCGCCATCAACAGAACCGGTGAAATCGATAGTCACGCGATCTTCAGCGTCAACTGCGCCTTCTTTCTCTTTCCAGTTCGCCTGCTGCTTGCGCAGGGTGTCCAGCATGCCGTCAACGTCTTCGTCAGTCACGGAAACGATCGGTTTTTCAACTTCGATAGATTCCAGACCTTTCAGCTCAACTTCCGGGTACACTTCGAACTCTACGGAGTAGGTGAAGTCTTCGCCCAGTTTGTATTCGCCTGGTACATAGTTCGGCGCGCCGGCTGGATTAATTTTTTCTTTGATGATCGCATCGATAAAATTGCGGCTCATCAGTTCACCCAGCACATCCTGACGCACGGAAGCGCCATAACGCTGAGCAACAACATTCATTGGTACTTTGCCCTTGCGGAAGCCGTCAATACGTACTTTTTTTGCAACGTTGACCAGCTCGCTTTTCACAGCAGTTTCGATGCTGTCAGCAGCGATAGTAATCGTTACACGGCGGCCAAGGCCTTGAGTGGTTTCAACTGAAACTTGCATCTTGTTACCTCAAAAAAATCACAGTGCTCGGTCAACTCTGAATCTGTCTGTTTTCCGGGATGCTCTCTTAGTGCAGATTCACATTCCCTGTCGCCAGAATCATGCCGAAGACATTCAATAAGACGCGGCATTATAGCGGCATCACTAAGGGGAGTCGAGAACGGTTGGGGTCAGTTGCTGCGGCTTTTTTCACAAATTAAGGCTATTTTTGGCCTTAAAAACGCACCATACGTTCAAAACTCAGACAAAACAAAACGGCCATAAGGCCGTTTTGACATAATCTTTATGCAACATACTGGAAAATCTCCGGCGGTTGCAAATCCGATTTTTCAGGCGATGCTGCCTGCACCCCGGCATGGCGGGGAGGCGAAAACCGTATCCTGCAACCCTTCCCATTCCTTAACGGTATAGGTATGCAATGCCAGCGCATGTACGGTTGTGGAGAGTTCTTCCGTCAGGGTGCTGTAGATCAGACGATGGCGATTCAGGAAACGTTCTCCCAAGAAGCGATCGCTGACCAGAACCACTTTGAAGTGGCTTTCAGAACCTGCCGGTACGTTATGACGATAGCTTTCGTCGACGACTTCGAGGAACACAGGGTTGAACGCTGCCCTTAATTTTTCTTCTATCTGTTCACGTATCATCATGAAATCACTCCTCCGACAACGCCAGGATGTCACCCATCCCTTTAAATGTTAGCCGCTTTTACCGTTTTCATTGCATCCCGACAACAAATATTTAGCTTTCGTCTGATTTTCTCATTCAAACGGATGAAGTTCACTGTAAGGCTCATACCTTTTATGTCATTCGGCCGGAGAAAAACGCCAGGGCGGTTAGTTTTCGGACAAGGCGATGAATTTACATGCGTTGACCACTTCCCCTCGCCGTTAGCGATGTTATGATGGCGGCAATTCTTCTCTGTAAATGCTTACGATTCGTTGAGAACCTGAAAATGTTAAAAAAACTCTTCTTTCCGTTGGTAGCACTCTTTATGCTCGCAGGTTGCGCCACTCCGCCAACCACTATTGAGGTCTCCCCTAAGATTGCCCTGCCGCAGCAGGATCCAAGCCTGATGGGCATCACCGTCAGCATCAACGGCGCTGACCAGCGTCAGGATCAGGCGCTGGCAAAAGTCACCCGCGACAACCAGCAGGTTACCCTGACCGCGTCCCGCGACCTGCGCTTCCTGCTGCAGGAAGTGCTGGAAAAACAGATGACCTCCCGCGGCTATATGATTGGCCCAAGCGGCGCGGTTGATCTGCAGATTATCGTGAACAACCTGTACGCTGACGTTTCTCAGGGCAACGTTCGCTACAACATCTCTACCAAGGCGGACATCGCCATCATCGCTACGGCGAAGAACGGCAACAAGATGAACAAAAACTACCGCGCCAGCTACTCCGTTGAGGGTGCTTTCCAAGCCTCCAATAAAAACATTGCTGATGCCGTTAACAGCGTGCTGACCGACACCATCGCCGACATGGCGCAGGACACCAGCATCCACGACTTCATCAAGCAGAACGCGCGTTAACCCCGCAGTCTGACCCGGCGCTTCGCCGGGTCAGTCCTATAAGACTATGTCCAGCAACTATTTACGTATTTTCCAGCAGCCCAAATCAGCCATTCTGCTGATCCTTGGCTTCGCCTCCGGTTTACCGCTCGCACTCACTTCCGGCACGCTGCAGGCGTGGATGACCGTCGAGAATATCGATCTCAAAACAATCGGCTTCTTCTCGCTCGTGGGCCAGGCCTACGTGTTTAAGTTCCTCTGGTCACCGGTGATGGACCGCTACACGCCTCCATTCCTGGGACGGCGTCGCGGCTGGCTTGTGTTGACGCAGGTTCTGCTGCTGCTGTCGATTGCCGCGATGGGCTTCCTCGAGCCCTCATCCCAGCTGCGCTGGATGGCGGCGCTTGCGGTGGTTATCGCCTTCTGTTCCGCGTCGCAGGATATCGTTTTTGACGCCTGGAAAACGGACGTCCTTCCCGCCGAAGAGCGCGGGGCCGGCGCGGCAATCAGCGTGCTGGGCTATCGCCTTGGGATGCTGGTATCCGGCGGGCTGGCGCTGTGGCTGGCGGATCGCTATCTCGGCTGGCAGGGCATGTACTGGCTGATGGCCGCCCTGCTTATTCCCTGCATTATCGCCACCCTTTTCGCCCCAGAGCCGAGTGATGTTATCCCGGTTCCCCGCACGCTGGAGCAGGCCGTTGCGGAGCCGCTTCGAGACTTCTTCGGGCGCAACAACGCCTGGCTGATCCTGCTGCTGATCGTCCTTTATAAGCTCGGCGACGCGTTTGCCATGAGCCTGACCACCACCTTCCTGATCCGCGGCGTGGGATTTGATGCGGGTGAGGTCGGCGTGGTGAATAAAACGCTGGGGCTGTTTGCCACGATTATCGGCGCGCTGTACGGCGGCGTGCTGATGCAGCGCCTTACCCTGTTCCGCGCGCTGCTGATCTTTGGCATCCTTCAGGGGGTATCAAACGCGGGTTACTGGCTGCTGTCGATTACCGATAAGCATATGATCAGCATGGCCACGGCGGTCTTCTTTGAAAACCTGTGCGGCGGCATGGGCACGGCGGCCTTCGTCGCGCTGCTGATGACGCTCTGCAATAAGTCGTTTTCCGCCACGCAGTTTGCCCTGCTTTCGGCCCTTTCTGCCGTCGGACGCGTCTATGTCGGCCCGATTGCGGGCTGGTTTGTGGAAGCGCACGGCTGGCCGACGTTTTACCTCTTCTCGGTGGCGGCGGCCGTGCCGGGGATTTTACTCCTGCTGGTCTGTCGCCAGACGCTGGAATATACCCAGCGAACGGAGCAGTTTATTCCGCGCACCGAATACCCTCGCGCCTATCGGTTCGCCTTACGCCTGTTAATGGTCGGCTGCCTCGCGCTGGCGCTCTGGCTTGTCGTGCTCATTATTAACGCCTCCACCACGCTGTCGCTTCCGGTGGAATCGCTTCTCCTCGATGCGGGAGCCCTGTTGATTGTCGCCGGGATTGTAACCGGCGGCATGCTTGATTTCCTGTCATTGCGTAAATCGCACGTGGCATAAAGGAAAATCGAAAGGTTATTTCCCGTTGTAATCACGAAGTGAAATTATAACGGTGAAATAACCGGCATTCGCGGAAAATATATTTGTTGTTTTGTGCGGGATAGTTTTCGGAAATTATTGGAGCTTCGGCGCATTCTCTATTTTTCACTAAACGATTCAGCACCTGTGTGATTAAATTTTCGTTTTTCAAATGTCCTTTTATTGATAATTAATTGTTAATTATTTGTATAATTTTAACAATGGTTATACCAATTGCCCCTTTTAGGGTATGCTTAAGACGCCTTTCGTTATATTGCCCATGTCATGCGGCTTCTGTCTTAAAAAGCGACATAATTTGCAACACTTGTGACATGCGCGGCAGAACCCAGTAACACCTTCCTGACACAGCCCTAATGATGTTTACAGTAATGTAACCTTCCCGTAAAATGCCCCCACACTTTAAACGCCACCAGACTCCGTGGAATTGAGGTCGTTAAATGAGACTCGGGAAATACAATAAAAGTTTGGGATGGTTGTCATTATTCGCGGGCACTGTATTACTCAGTGGCTGCGATTCTGCACTACTAGACCCCAAAGGACAGATTGGACTGGAACAGCGTTCACTGATTCTGACGGCATTTGGCCTGATGATGATTGTGGTTATTCCAGCCATTTTGATGGCTGTTGGTTTCGCCTGGAAGTATCGTGCGAGCAATAAAGATGCGAAGTATAGCCCTAACTGGTCACACTCCAACAAAGTTGAAGCTGTGGTCTGGACGGTGCCTATCCTGATCATCCTGTTCCTTGCCGTACTGACCTGGAAAACCACTCACGCGCTTGAGCCTAGCAAACCGCTGGTTCACGATGAAAAACCTATTACCATTGAAGTGGTCTCCATGGACTGGAAATGGTTCTTCATCTACCCAGAGCAGGGTATTGCTACCGTGAATGAAATCGCCTTCCCGGCGAACACTCCGGTTCAGTTCAAAGTGACGTCTAACTCCGTAATGAACTCCTTCTTTATTCCGCGTCTGGGCAGCCAGATTTACGCGATGGCCGGTATGCAGACTAACCTGCATCTGATTGCCAATGAAGCAGGCACCTACGACGGTATCTCCGCCAGCTACAGCGGCCCGGGCTTCTCGGGTATGAAGTTCAAAGCTATCGCTACGCCAGACCGCGCGACGTTTGACCAGTGGGTCGAAAAAGCGAAGCAGTCTACCAACACCATGTCTGACATGGCGGCGTTCGAAAAAGTGGCGACACCTAGCGAATACAACAAGGTGGAGTACTTCTCAAACGTGAAACCGAATTTGTTCAAAGACGTTATTGGCAAATTTATGGATCACGGCATGAGCATGGACATGACCCAGCCTGAAGGTGAGCACAGCTCGCACGAAGGTATGGAAGGCATGGACATGAGCCACGCGGAAACCGCTCACTAAGGGGCCGAGGAAGAAAATGTTCGGAAAATTAACACTGGATGCAGTGCCCTACCATGAACCGATTATCATGGTTACGGTGGCTGCAATTGTCATCGGTGGCGCGGCCTTAGTTGGCCTGATCACTTACTTCGGTAAGTGGAGCTATCTGTGGAAAGAGTGGCTGACCTCCGTCGACCACAAAAAACTCGGCATCATGTACTGCATCGTCGGTATCGTCATGTTAATTCGTGGCTTTGCGGATGCGATCATGATGCGTAGCCAGCAGGCGCTTGCGTCTGCGGGTGAAGCTGGCTTCCTGCCGCCGCACCACTACGATCAGATCTTTACCGCCCACGGCGTTATCATGATCTTCTTCGTGGCGATGCCGCTGGTTATCGGCCTGATGAACGTGGTTGTGCCGCTGCAAATCGGCGCGCGCGACGTTGCGTTCCCGTTCCTGAACAACCTGAGCTTCTGGTTCACGGTTGTCGGCGTTATCCTGGTTAACCTGTCTCTGGGCGTGGGTGAATTTGCTCAGACCGGCTGGCTGGCCTATCCGCCGCTTTCGGGAATTGAGTACAGTCCGGGCGTGGGCGTCGACTACTGGATTTGGGCGCTTCAGCTCTCCGGTATCGGTACTACTCTGACCGGTATTAACTTCTTCGTGACCATTCTCAAGATGCGTGCCCCAGGCATGACGATGTTCAAGATGCCGGTATTTACCTGGGCATCTCTGTGCGCCAACGTCCTGATTATCGCGTCGTTCCCAATTCTGACCGTCACCATCGCGCTGCTGACCCTGGATCGCTATCTGGGCACCCATTTCTTCACGAATGATATGGGCGGCAACATGATGATGTACATCAACCTGATTTGGGCCTGGGGTCACCCGGAAGTGTACATTCTGGTTCTGCCTGTGTTCGGTGTGTTCTCCGAAATTGCGGCGACCTTCTCGCGTAAGCGCCTGTTTGGTTACACCTCGCTGGTGTGGGCAACCGTGTGTATTACCGTACTGTCGTTCATCGTTTGGCTGCACCACTTCTTCACCATGGGTGCGGGCGCGAACGTAAACGCCTTCTTCGGTATCACCACCATGATTATCGCCATCCCGACCGGGGTGAAGATCTTCAACTGGCTGTTCACCATGTACCAGGGCCGTATCGTGTTCCACTCAGCGATGCTGTGGACCATCGGCTTCATCGTCACCTTCTCCGTAGGTGGGATGACCGGCGTACTGCTGGCGGTTCCGGGCGCTGACTTCGTTCTGCACAACAGCCTGTTCCTGATTGCGCACTTCCACAACGTTATCATCGGCGGCGTCGTCTTCGGCTGCTTCGCTGGCGTAACCTACTGGTGGCCTAAAGCGTTTGGCTTCACGCTGAACGAGAAATGGGGCAAACGCGCGTTCTGGTTCTGGATCATCGGCTTCTTCGTGGCGTTTATGCCGCTGTACGTGCTGGGCTTCATGGGTATGACCCGTCGCCTCAGCCAGCAGATTGACCCGCAGTTCCACCCAATGCTGATGATTGCAGCGGGCGGCGCGGCGCTGATTGCCTGCGGTATCCTGTGCCAGCTGATTCAGTACTACGTGTCTATTCGCGACCGCGATCAGAACCGTGACCTGACCGGTGACCCATGGGGCGGCCGTACGCTGGAGTGGGCAACCTCCTCCCCTCCTCCGTTCTATAACTTTGCCGTTGTGCCGCACATTCATGAGCGTGACGCATTCTGGGAGATGAAAGAGAAAGGCGAAGCGTACAAGCAACCTGAGCATTACGAAGAGATCCACATGCCGAAAAACAGCGGTGCGGGCATTGTGATTGCCGCCTTCGCTACGGTATTTGGTTTCGCAATGATCTGGCACATCTGGTGGCTGGCGATTGTTGGCTTTGCCGGCATCGTAATCAGCTGGATCGTGAAGAGCTTTGACGAGGACGTGGACTACTACGTACCAGTCCGTGAAGTCGAAAAACTGGAAAACCAGCATTTCGATGAGATTTCTAAAGCGGGGCTGAAAAATGGCAACTGATACTCTGGCGCACTCGACTGCCCACGCGCATGAACATGCGCACCACGATACGGGACCGACGAAAGTCTTCGGTTTCTGGATCTACCTGATGAGCGACTGCATTCTGTTCTGCTGTCTGTTCGCCACCTATGCCGTTCTGGTGAACGGCACGGCGGGCGGCCCGACCGGCAAGGACATTTTTGAACTGCCGTTCGTGCTGGTAGAAACCGCACTGCTTTTATTCAGCTCCATCACCTACGGCATGGCGGCGATCGCCATGTACAAGAACAACAAGAGCCAGGTTGTCTCCTGGCTGGCGTTGACCTGGCTGTTTGGTGCTGGCTTTATCGGGATGGAACTCTATGAATTCCATCACCTGATTGCTGAAGGCATGGGTCCGGATCGCAGTGGCTTCCTGTCTGCCTTCTTCGCGCTGGTCGGTACTCACGGTCTGCACGTAACCTCAGGCCTGATCTGGATGGCGGTACTGATGTTCCAGGTATCCCGTCGCGGCCTGACCAGCACTAACCGTACCCGTATCATGTGCCTGAGCCTGTTCTGGCACTTCCTGGACGTGGTATGGATCTGTGTGTTCTCAGTTGTTTATCTGATGGGGGCGATGTAATGAGTCATTCAAACGATCATGGCGCTTCCCACGGTAGCGTAAAAACCTACATGACAGGTTTCATCCTGTCGATCATCCTGACGGTCATCCCGTTCTGGATGGTGATGAGCGGTTCTGCGTCTAAGCCGGTGATTCTGGGTGCCATCCTGGTTACCGCGGTGATTCAGATTCTGGTGCATCTGGTTTGCTTCCTGCACATGAACACCAAGTCCGATGAAGGCTGGAATATGACGGCCTTTATCTTTACCGTGATTATCATCGCTATCCTGGTAGTCGGTTCCATCTGGATTATGTGGAACCTTAACTACAACATGATGGTACACTAAGAGCGGCGAGTATGTTTAAGCAATACCTGCAAGTAACGAAACCAGGCATCATCTTTGGCAACCTGATCTCCGTGATCGGAGGGTTCCTGCTGGCCTCGAAGGGCAGCATTGATTACACCCTCTTCGCATGCACGCTGGTTGGGGTGTCACTGGTTGTTGCGTCCGGTTGTGTATTTAACAACTACATCGACATGGATATCGACAAGAAGATGGAAAGGACTAAAAATCGGGTGCTGGTGAAAGGCCTGATCGCCCCTTCCGTCTCGCTGGTGTACGCCACCTTGCTGGGTATTGCTGGCTTTATGCTGCTGTGGTTCGGGGCTAACCCGCTGGCCTGCTGGCTGGCCGTGATGGGGTTCGTGGTGTATGTGGGCGTTTACAGCCTGTATATGAAGCGCCACTCCGTTTACGGCACGCTGATTGGCTCTCTCTCCGGCGCTGCGCCGCCGGTGATTGGCTACTGCGCCGTCACGAACGAGTTCGACAGCGGTGCGCTGATCCTACTGGCTATCTTTAGCCTGTGGCAGATGCCGCACTCGTACGCCATCGCGATTTTCCGCTTCAAGGATTATCAGGCAGCGAACATTCCGGTTCTGCCGGTCGTGAAGGGCATTTCGGTCGCCAAGAACCACATCACGCTGTACATCATCGCCTTTGCCGTGGCAACGCTGATGCTTTCTCTGGGCGGCTACGCGGGATATAAATATCTCATCGTCGCGGCTGCGGTAAGCGTCTGGTGGCTCGGCATGGCGCTGCGCGGTTACAAAGTGGAAGATGACAAGGTCTGGGCGCGCAAGCTGTTCGGCTTCTCTATCATCGCCATTACCGCCCTGAGCGTGATGATGTCCGTCGACTTTATGGTGCCGGATTCACATAGCCTGCTGACTTACGTCTGGTAAGCCACGTTAAGTGATTAAAAGGGTGCTTCGGCACCCTTTTTTATTCATCAAATCTATTGGTTGCGCATGTAATATTTGTTAAATAACCCTTTATTTACCCCGCCCCTTCCCCGCACTACACTATGGCCTGCTCTTGAATTGAGGTGGTAATGAACGATTATAAAATGACGCCGGGCGAGCTACGCGCGACCTGGGGCTTAGGGACTGTTTTCTCGCTGCGGATGCTTGGCATGTTTATGGTCCTGCCTGTTCTGACCACGTACGGCATGGCGCTGCAGGGGGCCAGCGAGGCGTTGATTGGCCTGGCGATTGGCATCTACGGCTTAGCGCAGGCCATTTTCCAAATCCCCTTCGGCCTGCTTTCCGACCGCGTGGGCCGCAAGCCTCTGATCGTCGGCGGGCTGCTTATCTTTGTGCTCGGCAGCGTGATCGCCGCCCTCTCCCACTCCATCTGGGGGATCATTCTTGGCCGCGCGCTTCAGGGCTCCGGCGCGATTGCCGCCGCCGTCATGGCGCTGCTGTCAGACCTCACCCGCGAGCAGAACCGCACCAAGGCGATGGCCTTTATCGGCGTCAGCTTCGGCGTGACCTTTGCGATTGCGATGGTGCTCGGCCCGATCATCACCCACAAGCTGGGCCTGCACGCCCTGTTCTGGATGATTGCCGCGCTGGCAACCGCCGGCATCGCCCTGACGCTGTGGGTGGTGCCGGACAGCAAAAATCACGTGCTTAACCGTGAATCCGGCATGGTGAAAGGCTGCTTTAGCAAAGTCATCGTTGAGCCACGCCTGCTCAAACTTAACTTCGGCATCATGTGCCTGCACATTCTGCTGATGTCGACGTTTGTTGCCCTGCCGGGCCAGCTGGCGGCAGCCGGTTTCCCTGCAGCTGAACACTGGAAAATTTACCTGGTGACGATGCTGATTTCGTTCGTCTCCGTGGTGCCGTTTATCATCTACGCCGAAGTGAAGCGCAGGATGAAGCGCGTCTTCGTGACCTGCGTGGCGCTGCTGGTGATAGCGGAAATCGTGCTGTGGGGTTCCGGCCCGCACTTCTGGGAGCTGGTTATCGGCGTTCAGATTTTCTTCCTGGCGTTTAACCTGATGGAAGCCCTGCTGCCGTCGCTTATCAGCAAGGAATCTCCGGCGGGCTATAAAGGCACCGCGATGGGCATTTACTCCACCAGCCAGTTTCTCGGCGTGGCCATCGGCGGCTCGCTCGGCGGCTGGGTGGACGGGCTATTTGATTCGCAAACCGTGTTTTTAGCCGGTGCGCTGCTGGCCATGGTCTGGCTGCTGGTCTCCAGCACAATGAAAGAGCCGCAGTACGTCAGCAGCCTGCGCGTGGAAATCCCTGATGACGTCGAGATCGGCGACAGCCTTAAGCAGCGTCTGGAAGAGAAAGACGGCGTGAGCGAGGTGCTGGTGGTGCCGGAGGAGAGAAGCGTTTACGTCAAAATCGACAGCAAGGTGACGAACCGCTATGAGGTTGAGCAGGCGCTAAGAGCCTGAAAAAATGCCCGGTTAAACCGGGCATTTTCGTTTTAATCGCGGAAGTTTTTGAACTGGAACGGCTGTCCCAGATCGCCTCCGCGGATCAGCGCCATCACGCCCTGCAGGTCGTCACGGGATTTACCGGTCACGCGAATTTCTTCGCCCTGAATCTGCGCCTGCACCTTCAGCTTGCTGTCCTTGATGAGCTTAACGATTTTCTTCTGCACCGCGCTCTCAATGCCCTGCTTAAGCTTGGCTTCGACAAACCAGGTTTTGCCGCTGTGCACAAACTCTTCAGGTACGTCTAAAGACGTCCCTTCAATGCCGCGCTTGAGCAGCTTGGCGCGCAGAATGTCCAGCAGCTGGTTGACCTGGAAATCAGACTCGCTCAGCACCTTAATGGTCTTATTCGCGTCGTTCAGCTCAAACGTCGCCTCAACGCCGCGAAAATCGAAACGTGACTCAACCTCACGGCTGGCGTTATCCACGCCGTTACGTACTTCCTGGATATCAACTTCGGAAACAATATCGAAAGATGGCATCTTTTCTTCTCCCTTCACTTTTGTTGCGTTGCATAATACCCGCAACGAGGCATAACGAGAAGCTTAGCTGACGGCGCTATACTTAGGCCGTAACACCCGGCGCAGTTGCGGGTGAGGAGGAACCATGAAAATTACAGTGCTCGGATGTGGCGCTCTGGGCCAGCTGTGGCTGGCCGCGCTCCGCACGCACGGACACGACGTTCAGGGCTGGCTACGCGTGCCGCAGCCCTATTGCAGCGTAAACCTGATCGCTGAAGACGGAAGCATCTTTAACGAATCGTTGACCGCGAACGATCCCGATTTCCTGGCGCAAAGCGACCTGCTGCTGGTGACCCTGAAAGCCTGGCAGGTTTCGGACGCGGTGAAAGCCCTTGCAGGACAGCTCCCTCCGACGTCGCCCATTTTGCTGCTGCATAACGGCATGGGAACGCTTGATGAGCTGAAAAGCATTCGCCAGCCGCTGCTAATGGCCACCACGACCCACGCGGCGCGGCGCGACGGGAATGTTATCGTTCACGTCGCCAGCGGCGTGACGCACATCGGCCCGGCCCGCGAGCAGGACGGTGACTACAGCTATCTGGCGGACGTTCTGCAAAAGGTCCTGCCGGACGTCGCCTGGCACAACAATATTCTTCCCCAGCTGTGGCGCAAGCTGGCGGTGAACTGCGTTATCAACCCGCTGACGGCCCTGTGGGACTGCCCGAACGGCGCGCTGAAAAACCACCCGCATGAGATTGCGGCGCTGTGCGCCGAGGTTGCTGCGGTGGTCGAGCGAGAAGGCTTACACACTTCGGCAGACGATTTACGCTATTATGTTGAGCAGGTGATTGATAGTACGGCAGAAAATATCTCCTCGATGCTGCAGGACGTTCGGGGATTGCGCCACACGGAAATCGACTACATCACCGGCTATTTGCTTAAGCGCGCCCGCGCGCACGGTATCAGCGTGCCGGAAAACGCCCGCCTGTATGACAGAGTTAAACGTAAGGAGAGTGAATATGAGCGCCTCGGCACTGGTCTGTCTCGCCCCTGGGAGTGAAGAGATGGAAGCGGTCACCACCATTGATTTAATGGTGCGTGGCGGCATTGACGTCACCACCGCCAGCGTTGCCAGCGACGGCAGCCTGGCGATTACCTGCTCACGCGGCGTGAAGATCCTCGCGGATGCGCCGCTGGTTGAAGTGGCCGACGGCGATTACGACATCATCGTGCTGCCCGGCGGCCTGAAAGGCGCGGAATGTTTCCGCGACAGCCCGCTGCTGGTCGAGACCGTTCGCCAGTTCCACCTTTCCGGGCGCATCGTGGCGACCATCTGCGCGGCGGCGGGAACGGTACTGGTGCCGCACGATATTTTCCCGCTCGGCAACATGACCGGCTTCCCAGCGCTGAAGGAGACCATTCCGGAAGACCAGTGGGTGGATAAGCGCGTCGTCTGGGACCCGCGCGTCAACCTGCTGACCAGTCAGGGACCGGGCACGGCGATTGATTTTGGCCTGAAGATTATCGATCTGGTGGTCGGGCGCGAAAAAGCGTACGAAGTGGCGTCATCGCTGGTGATGGCGGCGGGGATTTATAACTACTACGAAGAATAGCGCACAAAAAAGCCGGGTGGCGGCTACGCCTTACCCGGCCTACACGTGCTCATCTTTTCTATCTCTACCCGTGGGAGAGGACCGGGGTGAGGGCATCAGGCCGCACTCCCCCGCAATGAACTACGGGCGATACACCTTCACATTGGCAAAGCCCTGCTCGCGCAGGTACAGCGCCTGCAGGCGGCTCATCACCCCACGCTCGCACCACAGCAGATACGTTTTGCTCTGGTCGAGGTCGCCAAACTTCGTGCTCAGCTTGTAGAACGGCAGAGATACCACTTCCACCCCTTCAACCTGCAGCGGCTTGTCGTCCTGCTCATCAATCGAGCGGATATCCAGAATCGCATCGTTCGCGCCGAAACCGCTCACGGTTTCAACCTCAACAACTTCCTGCTCGGTCTGCTGGGCAATCTCGCGGATATCGATGTTGGACGCTTCCGCCACCACTTTTTCCAGGATGCTGAAATCGAAATGCTCTTCTTCCGCTTCGATCTTCGCCTTCACCGCTTTGACGGTCGGGCTTTTTGAGATCACGCCGCAGTATTCCGGCATGGTGCGGGCAAAATCTTCGGTGCCGATTTCGCGCGCCAGATCGATGATGTGCTCTTTATCGTGAGAAATCAGCGGGCGCAGGATCAGCGTATCGGAGACATTGTCGATAAGGCGCAGGTTGGTCAGCGTCTGGCTGGAGACCTGGCCCAGCGCTTCGCCGGTGACCAGCGCCTGCACGCCGTAGCGCTCGGCCACTTTGGACGCCGCGCGCACCATCATGCGCTTCAGCACCACGCCCATCTGGCCGTCGTCGACTTTCTCAAGGATTTCGCCCACCACGGGCTCGAAGTTGATCGCCACAAAGCGCACGCGGTGGGAGCTGCCGAAGCGGTTCCACAGGTAATGCGCGACCTGACGAACGCCGATTTCATGCGCCGCGCCGCCAAGGTTGAAGAAGCAGTAGTGCACGCGGCAGCCGCGGCGCATCAGCATATAGCTGGACACGCCGGAGTCGAAGCCGCCGGAGATCAGCGACAGCACGTCTTCCTGTGTGCCGATCGGGAAGCCGCCGATCCCTTCGTAGCGGCCCTTCACCAGCAGCAGGCGATCGTTTTCGATCTCAAGGTTAACGGTAACGTCCGGGTTGGTCAGGCGCACGCGCGCGGTTTCAACGTGCTGGTTTAGGCCGCCGCCAACGTAGCGCTCAACCTCAATGGAGCTAAACTCGTGCTTGCCGCGGCGCTTAACGCGCACGCAGAAGGTTTTGCCTTCGATCTGGTCGCGGTACTGGACCAGCGCTTTTTCGAAGATGTCATGCATATCGCTGAACGGGACGTCTTCCACTTCCAGAATATGGTGGATGCCCGGAATGCGGGTCAGCGCGTCGCGAATATCGAGACGTTTATTTTCGTCTTTGGCACGCACTTCAACGTGGTCCCAGTGACGCACCACGGCAAGGGTTTCGTCGTAGTGCTTTAATACGTTACGAATGTTCCCGGTCAGGATCTTGATAAAGCGCAAACGCACAGATTGGCTTTTGATGGTGATTTCAGGGAACAATTTAATGATAAACTTCATGGCGGCAATGTTTCTTAGGCAAGCCCTGAAAGGCTTGTGATGGAAAGAGTACAGCAGCCCACACCCGTGGCTGCATCCAGGCGCGCGAGTATATCACCATTGCGCGTTATTTGCTTCTCCGCCTGAGTCCGTTACCATGACGGGGCTAAAAATAGAAAGAGTCACATTCACTATGCCAAAGAAAAATGACGCACCGGCCAGCTTCGAGACTGCGCTGAATGAACTTGAGCAGATCGTCACCCGTCTTGAAAGCGGCGATCTCCCGCTGGAAGAGGCGCTCAACGAATTTGAGCGTGGCGTACAGCTGGCGCGCCAGGGCCAGGTAAAACTGCAGCAGGCCGAGCAGCGCGTGCAGATCCTGCTGTCCGACAGCGAAGATGCAAAAACAACGCCTTTCACACCGGACGCCGAGTAAAATGGATTTCGCCAACGAGCTTCAGGCGCGCGTGGTTCGCGCCAACGACGCGCTGCGCCGTTTTATCGCGCCACAGCCTTTTCAGAACACTCCGCTGGTGGAAGCCATGCACTATGGCGCACTCTTGGGTGGAAAGCGCCTGCGCCCGTTCCTGGTCTATGCGACAGGCAATATGTTTGGCATCAGCGACACTACGCTGGACGCCCCGGCAGCCGCCGTTGAGTGCATCCATGCCTATTCGCTGATCCACGATGATTTACCCGCCATGGACGACGACGATCTGCGCCGCGGCCAGCCCACCTGCCACATTAAGTTTGGCGAAGCCAACGCCATTCTGGCGGGGGATGCTCTGCAAACGCTGGCGTTCTCAATCCTGAGCGATGCGCCGATGGTGGAAGTGAGCGATCGCGATCGCCTGGCGATGGTCTCCGAGCTGGCAATGGCCAGCGGCGTCGCCGGCATGTGCGGCGGCCAGGCGCTCGACCTTGAGGCCGAAGGCCGTCAGGTTAATCTTGAACAGCTCGAGCGCATTCACCGCCACAAGACGGGAGCGCTCATTCGCGCAGCCGTTCGCCTCGGCGCGCTGAGCGCGGGCGATCGGGGGCGTAACGCCCTGCCGATCCTCGACAGATACGCGGAAAGTATCGGCCTTGCATTCCAGGTTCAGGATGACATTCTGGATGTGGTGGGCGATACTGCAACATTGGGTAAACGTCAGGGTGCGGACCAGCAGCTTGGCAAAAGTACCTACCCCGCCCTGCTGGGCCTCGAGCAAGCCCAGCGTAAAGCCCGGGATCTGATAGACGATGCCCGCCAGTCGCTGAACGCGCTGGCCGCGCAATCGCTGGATACCTCGGCACTGGAAGCGCTAGCGGACTACATAATCCAGCGTAATAACTAAACAACCTATCTCGATGAGCCTTTGATGAGTTTTGATATTGCCAAATACCCGACGCTGGCGTTAGTGGACTCCACCCAGGAGCTGCGTCTGTTGCCGAAAGAGAGCCTGCCGAAGCTGTGCGACGAACTGCGTCGCTACCTGCTCGACAGCGTAAGCCGCTCCAGCGGCCATTTCGCCTCCGGGCTTGGCACGGTTGAACTGACCGTGGCGCTGCACTACGTCTACAACACCCCGTTCGATCAGCTGATCTGGGACGTGGGTCATCAGGCTTATCCGCACAAAATTCTGACCGGTCGTCGCGATAAAATTGGCACCATTCGCCAGAAAGGCGGCCTGCACCCGTTCCCGTGGCGCGGTGAGAGCGAGTATGACGTCCTAAGCGTCGGCCACTCATCTACCTCCATTTCTGCCGGGATCGGTATTGCCGTCGCCGCCGAAAAGGAGAACAAGCAGCGCCGCACCGTCTGCGTGATTGGCGACGGCGCAATCACCGCCGGTATGGCCTTTGAAGCGATGAACCACGCGGGCGATATCAAGCCGGACATGCTGGTTGTCCTCAACGATAACGAGATGTCGATCTCCGAGAACGTCGGCGCGCTGAATAACCACCTGGCGCAGCTGCTCTCCGGCAAGCTTTACTCCAGCCTGCGCGAAGGCGGTAAAAAAGTCTTCTCCGGCGTCCCGCCGATCAAAGAGCTGCTCAAGCGCACCGAAGAACATATCAAAGGCATGGTGGTGCCGGGCACGCTGTTTGAAGAATTAGGCTTTAACTACATTGGCCCGGTAGACGGCCACGACGTGCTGGGGCTGGTCTCCACGCTCAAGAACATGCGCGACCTGAAAGGCCCGCAGTTCCTGCACATCATGACCAAAAAAGGGCGCGGTTACGAACCGGCGGAAAAAGATCCTATCACCTTCCACGCGGTGCCGAAATTCGACCCGACCAGCGGCTGCCTGCCGAAAAGCAGCGGCGGCATGCCGAGCTATTCAAAAATCTTCGGCGACTGGCTGTGCGAAACCGCCGCGAAAGACAACAAGCTGATGGCCGTTACGCCCGCGATGCGTGAAGGTTCCGGCATGGTCGAGTTTTCCAAAAAATATCCTGACCAGTACTTTGACGTGGCGATTGCCGAGCAGCACGCGGTGACGTTCGCTGCGGGCCTGGCGATTGGCGGCTATAAGCCGGTTGTCGCCATTTACTCTACCTTCCTGCAGCGCGCCTACGATCAGGTGATCCACGACGTGGCGATCCAGAAGCTGCCGGTGCTGTTTGCAATCGACCGCGCGGGCATCGTCGGCGCGGACGGCCAGACGCACCAGGGCGCGTTCGACCTGTCGTTCCTGCGCTGCATTCCGGATATGGTCATCATGACGCCGTCTGACGAAAACGAATGTCGCCAGATGCTGTTCACCGGCTATCACTACCAGGACGGCCCGAGCGCCGTTCGCTATCCGCGCGGCAACGCCGTCGGCGTGGAGCTGCAGCCGCTGGAAAAACTGGCGATCGGTAAAGGCCTGGTGAAGCGTCGCGGTGAGAAAGTAGCGATCCTGAACTTCGGCACGCTGATGCCGGAAGCGGCGAAAGCGGCAGAAGCGCTAAACGCAACGCTGGTTGATATGCGCTTCGTGAAGCCGCTCGATGAATCGCTGATTCTGAGCATGGCGGAAAGCCACGACGTGCTGGTCACGCTGGAAGAGAACGCCATTATGGGCGGGGCAGGCAGCGGCGTAAACGAAGTGCTGATGGCGAGCCGTAAGGCCGTTCCGGTGCTGAACCTCGGCCTGCCGGATCACTTTATTCCGCAGGGCACCCAGGACGAAGCCCGCGCGGCGATTGGCCTGGACGCCGCCGGTATCGAAGCCAAAATCCGCACCTGGCTGGACTGATTCCTTCTCCTCTTTTCGCTCCTGCTATGCTTAAACGTAATGTTTAAGAGCAGGAGCGAACCATGCAATACAACACATTAGGTAAAACCGATCTCAAGGTGTCACGACTTTGCCTGGGCTGCATGACCTTTGGCGAGCCTGACCGGGGCAACCACGCCTGGACGCTGCCGGAAGAGAGCAGCCGCCCCATCATCAAGCGCGCCCTCGACGGCGGCATTAACTTCTTTGATACCGCCAACAGCTACTCCGACGGCAGCAGCGAGGAGATCGTCGGGCGCGCCCTGCGCGACTTCGCCCGCCGCGATGAGATTGTCGTCGCCACCAAGGTGTACTTCCCGGTGGGCGACCTGGCCGAGGGCCTGTCCCGCGGGCAGATCCTGCGCTCCATTGACGACAGCCTCCGTCGTCTGAACATGGACTACGTCGACCTGCTGCAAATCCACCGCTGGGATTACAACACGCCGATAGAAGAGACGCTGGAGGCGCTTAACGACGTGGTGAAGGCCGGCAAAGCGCGCTATATCGGCGCGTCGTCTATGCACGCCTCGCAGTTCGCGCAGGCGCTCGACCTGCAAAAACAGCACGGCTGGGCGCGGTTTGTGACCATGCAGGATCATTACAACCTGATCTATCGCGAAGAGGAGCGCGACATGCTGCCGCTCTGCTATCAGGAAGGCGTGGCGGTTATCCCGTGGAGCCCGCTGGCGCGAGGCCGCCTGACGCGCCCGTGGGGAGAAACGACCGCCCGCCTGGTATCGGATGAGGTGGGGAAAAACCTGTACGAAGGAACGGAAGCCAGCGATGCGCTGATTGCCGAACGTTTAGCGGGCATTGCCGACGAACTCGGCGCGACGCGCGCGCAGGTGGCGCTGGCGTGGCTGCTGAGCAAACGCGGCGTTGCTGCACCGATTATCGGCACCTCGCGCGAGGAACAGCTGGATGAACTGCTCAGCGCGGTGGATATCACGCTGACGCAGGAGCAGATTGCAGAGCTGGAGACGCCGTATCAGCAGCATCCGGTGGTAGGGTTTAAGTAAACAAAAGCCGGGTGGCGCTACGCTTACCCGGCCTACAAATAACGTGCGATCGCAGGCCGGGCAAGGCGAAGCCGCCACCCGGCAAAAACCCTCACCCGAAGTGATCGTATCCTTTCCAGTCGAGCGTGACCGGAGCCCCGTCGCGGACAAACTGCAGCCCCTCGCTCTCCGGCATGATTTGCCCGATGCAGGTAAACCGCGCGCCGAGATGGGCTAACGCCACGTCCAGCGTCCCGCGGTTCAGCTCGGGAACGGTAAAGCACAGCTCGTAGTCTTCACCCCCTGAGAGCGCCCAGCGCAGGGCCTGCTCCGGTTCGGCGTGGCGCAGCAGCTGCTCCGACAGCGGGAACGGGTCGAGGTCGATACGCGCGCCGACGCCGCTGGCCTTAAGAATATGGCCCAGATCGGAGATCAGCCCGTCGGAAAGATCGATAGCCGAGCTGGCGCGATCGCGCAGCGCCTGGCCGTGGAGAATGCGCGGCGTCGGACGCAGGTGACGCTTCACCAGATACGCGGCATCGTCCTGGTCTGCAACCACCAGTCGGTCCTGAAGGATCGCCAGGCCCGCCGCGCTGTCCCCCGGCGTGCCGGTGACGTAAACCCAGTCGCCGGGCTTCGCCCCGGAGCGCTTGAGCGCGCGCCCGACCGGCACGTAGCCGTGGATAGCCAGCGTCATCGACAGCGGCCCGGCGGTGGTGTCGCCGCCGATCAGCTGCATATCGTAGTAGTTAAGCTGGTCAAACAGCGCATCGCTGAAGGCCTCAAGCCAGGCTTCATCGACGTTCGGCAGGGTCAGCGCCAGCGTCAGCCACGCGGGATCGGCGCCCATTGCCGCCAGATCGCTTACGTTAACCGCGAGCGCTTTGTAAGCCAGATCGGCAGGATCGATATCGGGTAAGAAATGACGACCGCACACCAGCGTGTCGGTGCTGATTGCCAGCGTCTGCTTTTCGGGAATATTGAGAAGTGCACAGTCATCGCCGATGCCGGTTTCAACGTCGAGACGAGAGGTTCTGACACGGTCAAAATAACGGGCAATCAGGGAAAATTCGCCGCATGCCATACGTTATGCCTCAGCAAATTAAATAAAAAAAACCGGAGCCGCATCGCCGGTCAGGCAATGCGAAGCTCCGGCTTGCGGATCACTTTTTGCGGGGACGGATCGCGGGTGCGGCTTTATCCAGCACGCCGTTGACGAACTTGTGGCTGTCTTCAGCGCCGAAGGTTTTCGCCAGCTCAATCGCTTCGTTGATGGCCACTTTGTACGGCACATCGTCACGCTTGGACAGCTCAAACAGGGCGATACGCAGCACCGCTTTTTCTACCTGGCCCAGCTCATCGAGCAGGCGGGACAGGTAAGGCTTCATCAGACCATCGAGATACGCGCTATTAGTCGCCACTCCCGACAGCAGTTCACGGAAGTACAGAACGTCAACGTCTTTAACGTCCTGTTCTGACAGGAACTGGTACTCAACATCAGCGATGTCGTTTTGGGACAACTGCCAGGAGTAAAGTGCCTGGACGGCACATTCACGGGCGCGGCGACGAGCAGCAGGTTTCACGGAATTCCCCTTACAAAAAAATCAGGCCTTAATGGCTTTCAATACATTGATCATTTCAAGCGCGGTCAGTGCAGCTTCTGCACCTTTGTTACCGGCTTTGGTGCCAGCACGTTCGATGGCTTGTTCAATACTTTCGGTGGTCAGCACGCCAAACGCGACAGGAATTTCAGCATCCTGCGCAACGTGTGCCAGACCATTGCTTGCACCGCCCGCAACGTATTCGAAGTGAGCAGTGCCGCCACGAATAACCGTACCCAGCGCAATCACCGCGTCATACTTACCGGTTTTCGCCAGCGCGCCCGCTGCCAGAGGCAGTTCGTAAGCACCTGGAACCCAAACAACGGTAATGTTGTCATCTTTAACCTGGCCGATACGTTTCAGGGCGTCAATTGCACCTTCCAGCAGGCTGTCGTTGATGAAGTTGTTGAAACGCGCAATGGTGATGGCGACGCGAGCGTCCGGGGTAGCTACAGCAGCTTCAATAATGTTCATACTCTTCCTTTACGGGTTCATTTGGCCCCGCAGGGGGGCGGATTTTATCATAATACTTTGCGCGCTGCTTCCCTATTTCGGGAGCAATTACGCTGTCGTTAAATGGAGGCAGACATCCGGACCCACCGGACGAATCTCGCTGAATTTAAGCTGCGGCGCGTCGGCCAGGTTTTCAAGGCCCGGCAGTACGAACAGGCCGCGCGCATCGCTGCCCAATAGCTTAGGCGCGACGTAGACCAGCAGTTCATCCACCAGCCCGGCCTGCAGTAATGCGCCCGCCAGCGTCGGGCCCGCTTCGACCCAAATGCTGTTCACCTGCTGCTTGCCGAGGAGCATCATCAGCACCACCAAATCGAGATGGCCGTTGTGCTCCGGCACCATAATGGTGCGCACGCCTTCCGGCCATTCGCGCGGATCCTCTTTCGTACGGGCAATCCAGGTTTCCCCCGGCTGCTGAACGATGCGATGCTCGGGCGTGATGCGGTTCTGGCTGTCAATGATGATGCGCAGCGGCTGGCGCAGGTTTTCCTGCGGATAGAGCGCCTGGGTATCAGCATTGAGTTCGTCCCAGCGCACCGTCATGGCCGGATCGTCAGCTAAAACCGTTTCACTGCTGGTGAGGATAGCATGGCTTTGCGCGCGCAGACGTTGCACATCGCGCCTTGACTGCGGCGAGGTGATCCACTGGCTTTCACCGCTCGCCATCGCCGTGCGGCCGTCAAGCGAGGCGCCGAGCTTGAGCTGAATATAAGGAAATCCGGTGCGCATGCGCTTCAGGAAACCCTTATTAACCGCTTCGGCATCGTTCATCATCAGGCCGTGGCTGACGTCGATCCCCGCCTGCTGCAGGCGATACAGGCCGCGGCCCGCCACCTGCGGATTAGGGTCCTGCATTGAGGCCACCACACGCGCGACGCCCGCCGCAATCAGCGCGTCGCAGCACGGTGGCGTGCGGCCGTGATGGCTGCAGGGCTCAAGCGTCACGTAGGCCGTTGCCCCGCGCGCCTTCTCACCCGCCATGCGTAAGGCGTGAACTTCCGCGTGAGGCTCGCCCGCGCGATAGTGGAAACCTTCCCCGACGATTTCGCCGTCCTTAACGATGACGCACCCCACGTTCGGGTTGGGATGGGTCGTAAAACGGCCGCGCTGCGCCAGCTTCAGCGCACGCGCCATGTATATCTCATCCTGCATGCGCTTAATCCTGTAGGCGGGCGATCTCTTCGCCGAACTCTTTGATGTCTTCGAAGCTGCGGTAAACGGAAGCAAAGCGGATGTAAGCGACTTTATCGAGCTTTTTCAGCTGTTCCATCACCAGGTTGCCGATCATTTTGCTCGGCACCTCGCGCTCCCCCAGCCCACGAAGGTAGGAGCGAATGTGGTTCAGGGCCATTTCCACGTCATCCGCGCTGACGGGGCGTTTTTCCAGGGCCTTGAGCATCCCGCTGCGCAGCTTCTCTTCGTTAAACGGCTCGCGCACGTCGTTGCTTTTCACCACGCGCGGCATCACCAGCTCTGCGACTTCGAAGGTCGTAAAACGCTCGTTGCACACCAGACACTGCCGACGACGGCGTACGGATGATCCTTCGCCCACAAGGCGAGAATCAATAACTTTGGTATCCACGGCGGAGCAAAATGGGCAATGCATACGGTATCCCTGGTATCTGGTTAACTGATTTCTATTTTACCCTGATCTGGGCTGACAACAAAGGAAGAGCTTTTTGAGACAAAGGATCTATACCTGACGGCAACATACTGCCTACCATTAGGCATATCCGTTACCTTAAGGAAATAAACGCAATGACAAGACGTTATTTACGCATTTTGCTGATGGGAAGCCTCTTCAGCCTTAGCGCCTGCGCGCAGCAAACGGAAGTCCGCGAGATGAAACAAAGCGTGAATACGCTCAACTCGGCGATGGACAAGCTAAACAAAGAAACCGTGAAGATAACCCAGCAGAACGCGCTGAATGCAAAATCCAGCAGCGGCGTTTATCTTCTGCCTGGCGCTAACACGCCTGCCCGCCTGAACAGCCAGATTGGTACGCTCAAAATGTCGCTGGTGAACGTGGCGGCAAACGCTGACGGCACGCGCGCAACCCTGCGGATTCAGGGTGAGTCTAACGACCCGCTTCCGGCATTTAGCGCAACCGTGGAGTGGGGACAAATTCAGGGCACAACCGAAAATTATCAGGAAGTGAACGTCAAGAATCAGCTGATTTCCGCTCCGGCCAGCGTGCTGGCCCCGAGCGATGTTGATATCCCGCTTCAGCTGAGCGGCCTGACGCCGGAACAGCTGGGCTTTATCCGCATCCACGATATCCAGCCTGCCGCGCAATAATCCCCCCTCTTTTAGCGGAGTAGATTGTTACTCCGCTAACATTTTACATCCCGCAAATATTGGCAACATAAATGATTGCCGTTACAATCCCCGCCGTTTAAAGTACGCAAACGTGAACGCAATCGATTACGTATGTGAGAGAACTGTGAAACAACACGTATTTTTGTGAGCAGGGATTCCTATAATAGGCTCCGCAGAAACACGAAATATTTAGAAACGCAATTCGCGCATTTTTCACTCCCGGAAGGGAATTTCAATCAGTGGCATGATTATGAAAAAAACATTACTCGCAGCCGGTGCAGCGCTGGCACTTTCCGCCTCTTTCACCGTTAACGCGGCAGAAAACGACAAACCACAGTACCTCTCCGACTGGTGGCACCAGAGCGTTAACGTGGTAGGCAGCTACCATACCCGTTTCGGACCGCAGATCCGCAACGATACCTATCTGGAATATGAAGCGTTCGCTAAAAAAGACTGGTTTGATTTCTATGGCTACATGGATGCACCGGTCTTCTTCGGCGGTAACACCGACGCAAAAGGTATCTGGAACCACGGTTCCCCGCTGTTTATGGAAATCGAGCCGCGCTTCTCCATCGATAAGCTGACCGGCGCGGACCTGAGCTTCGGTCCGTTCAAAGAGTGGTATTTCGCGAACAACTACATCTACGACATGGGCCGCAACGCGTCCGGTCGTCAGAGCACCTGGTACATGGGTCTGGGTACGGACATCGACACCGGTCTGCCAATGAGCCTGTCCATGAACGTCTATGCCAAGTACCAGTGGCAGAACTACGGTGCAGAAAACCAGAACGAGTGGGACGGCTACCGTTTCAAGGTGAAATACTTCGTGCCAATTACCCAGCTGTGGGGCGGCAACCTGAGCTACATCGGCTTCACCAACTTTGACTGGGGTTCAGACCTGGGCGATAAGAGCGGCTACGCTGAGAACGGCATTAAGCAGCGCACCAACGACTCTATCGCGTCCAGCCACATCCTGGCGCTGAACTACGATCACTGGCACTACTCCGTGGTCGCGCGTTACTGGCACAACGGTGGCCAGTGGAACGACGACGCGGATCTGAGCTGGATGAATGAAAACGTCCGTTCTACCGGTTGGGGTGGTTACCTGGTCGTAGGTTACAACTTCTAATCTGTGCGGAATTCGCCCGGTGGCGCAGCGCTTACCGGGCCTACTATCCGAATGTAAGCCGGGTAAGGCGAAGCCGCCACCCGGTTTTTTTAATGCAAGAAATCCATCAACGACCTGTGACGACATACTGTCAGAAACAGACAAAAAAAAATCCCGACCACCAGGCCGGGATTTTTATCGTACGAACGTTCTGTTAAGGCAGAATTGACGGCTGATCCGCCCCTTCCTTCTCGACCTTCTGCTGGAGCAGGTGCTCGCGCTTCATGCCAAGCTTCAGTGCCAGCGCGGACGCTACGTAGATAGACGACGCCGTACCGATAGACACACCGATCAGCATGGTCAGCGAGAAGCCTTCCAGCACCGGACCACCGAAGAGATACAGCATCAGGATCACCATCAAGGTGGTACCGGATGTGATCAACGTACGGTGAAGCGTCTGGGTCAGTGAAACGTTGAAGATTTCGTACGGCGTACCGCGACGGATCTTACGGAAGTTTTCACGGATACGGTCAGATACCACGATGCTGTCGTTCAGCGAGTAACCGATAACGGACATCAGGGATGCCACGATCGTCAGGTCAATCTCGATGTGGAACAACGACAGTACGCCCATGGTAATCACCACGTCGTGCGCCAGTGCGATAACCACGCCTGCCGCCAGTCGCCACTCGAAGCGGAAACCAACGTAAATCAGGATGGAGATCAGCGCCACCATCAGCGCCATCGCACCGGTTTGCGCCAGGTCCGCGCCCACGCTTGGGCCAACGAACTCAATACGCTTCACCGTCGCGTTCTGGCTGGTCGTTTCGTTAATCACGTGAACGACCTTGCTGCCCAGCTCCTGGCTGCCGTTGGCATCGTGTACCGGAGGCATACGCACCATGATGTCGCGGCTGCTGCCGAAGTTCTGCAGCAGCGGCTCTTCAAAGCCCGCTTTCTGCAGCGACTCGCGCATCTGGTCCATATCGACCGGTTTTTCCAGGGTGATTTCAATCACCGTACCACCGGTGAAGTCGAGACCCCAGTTAAAGCCCTTCACGCCCATAATGGCGATGGACAGAATCAGCAGAAAACCTGAAATGCCGAAGGCCCAGTAGTCCCAGCGCATAAAGTCCCAGACTTTACGGCCGTGGTTCAATTGTTCAACAGTATATTCCTGTGCCACAACGCACTCCTCAGATAGACAGCTTTTTGACGCGCTTGCCGCCGTACAGCAGGTTCACGATGGCACGGGTGCCGACAATAGCGGTAAACATCGACGTTGCGACACCGATACCGGTTGTAATCGCAAAGCCTTTGATAGCGCCAGTACCCACTGCATACAGGATAAGAACCTTAATCAGTGTTGTTACGTTCGCATCGAAGATGGAGCTGAACGCGCCTTTATAGCCTTCTTCAATCGCCTGCTGAACAGAACGACCGTTGCTCAACTCTTCTTTGATACGCTCGTTTATCAGTACGTTGGCGTCAACCGCCACCGCAAGGGTTAAAACGATACCCGCAATACCCGGCATGGTCAGCGTGGCCCCCGGCAGCAGGGACATAATGCCGATGATCAGCACCAGGTTCGCCACCAGCGCGGACGTCGCAATCAGGCCGAACTTCTTATAGAAGAAGATCATGAACAGAATGGAGACCACCAGACCGGCCAGACACGCTTCCAGACCCTGCTTGATGTTCTGCATACCCAGGGTTGGGCCGATGGTACGCTCTTCAACGATCTGAATCGGCGCAATCAGCGCACCGGCACGCAGCAGCAGAGAGAGCTGACGCGCTTCGTTCGGGTTGTTGATCCCGGTGATGCGGAAGCTGTTACCCAGACGAGACTGGATGTTGGCGATGTTAATCACCTCTTCCTCTTTCACCAGAACGGCGCGGCCGTTGGCATCTTTCTTACCGCTGTCTTTGTACTCCACGAACAGGGTCGCCATCGGCTTACCGATGTTGTCCTTGGTGAAGTTAGACATGATGTTACCACCCGCGCTATCCAGCGAGATGTTAACCTGCGGCTGGTTGTATTCGTCCTGGCTTGAAGTGGAGTCGGTGATGTGGTCACCGGTCAGGATCACGCGCTTGTACAGCACAACCGGCTGACCTTCGCGGGTCTGTTTCACTTCGGAATCGCCCGGAACGCGGCCGGAAGCGGCTGCGGACTGATCGACGTTAGAGTTCACCAGGCGGAATTCCAGGGTTGCGGTCGCGCCCAGAATCTCTTTCGCACGCGCGGTGTCCTGAATACCCGGCAGTTCAACCACGATACGGTCAGCACCCTGACGCTGTACCAGCGGCTCGGCGACGCCCAGCTGGTTTACGCGGTTACGCAGAATGTTGATGTTCTGCTGAACGGCGTATTCACGCGCTTCGCTCAGACGCGCATCGGTCATCACCGCGCGCAGCTGATTGCTGCCCTGAGAGGTGATCACCAGATCGCGGTGGCGCTGAGACAGGTAAGTAACGGCCTGATCGCGCGCCGCGCTGTCGCGGAACGTGATGCTCAAACCGTAGTTATCTTCTTTACGCACGGTCGTGTATGCGATGCCTTTTTCACGCAGATCGCTGCGCAGGCTGTCGATATTCTGTTCCTGCAGCTTGCCGAGCGCGGTGTCCATGTCCACTTCCATCAGGAAGTGAACGCCACCACGCAGGTCAAGACCAAGCTTCATTGGCTCTGCGTTCAGCGCAGCCAGCCAACGCGGGGTTGCAGGAGCAAGGTTAAGCGCCACGACGTATTTATCACCGAGCACGCCCATCAGCGCTTCACGGGCGCGGAGCTGCGTGTCGGTGGTGTCGAAGCGAGCAAGAATTGCGCCCTCTTCCAGTGCCACAGACTTCGCGGTAATTTTTTCTTCTTGTAACGTTTTCTGGACCTGGATCAGCGTTTGCTCACTGGCGGCGACACCGCGCGCGCCAGTGATTTGAACGGCCGGATCCTCACCATACAGGTTGGGAAGCGCGTACAGCAGGCCGACGATAATCACGACGACCAGCATGATGTACTTCCACAAAGGATAACGGTTTAACACGGCAGTTCCCTTTGGGAAAAGTTGGGATTACAGCGCCTTCATGGTGCCTTTCGGCAGAACGGCAGCTACGAAGTCACGTTTGATGACCACTTCAGTGGTGTCGTTCAGGGCGATAGCAATGTAGCCGCTTTCAGCTACTTTGGTTACGCGACCGACCAGACCACCGTTAGTCAATACTTCATCGCCTTTCGCGATGGAGTTCATCAGGTTTTTGTGCTCTTTGGTACGCTTCTGCTGTGGACGCAGGATCATGAAGTAGAAGATCAGACCGAACACAACCAGCATCAGAATCAGAGACATTGGGCTGCCCTGGGCTGGTGCACCTGTTGCTGCTACCGCATCAGAAATAAAAAAGCTCATTCAAATTCCCTCATTATTAAAATTAATCAACGTTCAACGGTGGGACATCACGACCCTGACGTTGGTAGAAATCCGTCACGAAGCTCTCTAATTTACCCTCTTCGATAGCCTTACGTAAACCAGCCATTAAGCGCTGATAATAACGAAGATTATGAATGGTATTGAGACGCGCGCCCAAAATCTCGTTACAACGATCGAGATGATGCAGATACGCGCGAGAATAATGGCGACAGGTGTAGCAATCGCACTCGGAATCGAGCGGGCTGGTGTCACTCTTATGCTTCGCGTTACGGATTTTCACCACGCCATCGGTAACAAACAGATGACCGTTACGCGCGTTACGGGTTGGCATTACGCAGTCGAACATATCAATGCCGCGACGTACGCCTTCAACCAGATCTTCTGGTTTACCCACCCCCATCAGGTACCGCGGTTTATCGGCCGGGATTTGCGGGCAGACGTGCTCCAGAATACGGTGCATGTCTGCCTTCGGCTCGCCCACAGCCAAACCGCCGACAGCGTAGCCATCAAAGCCTATCTCTACCAGACCTTTAACGGAGATATCGCGTAAATCTTCGTAAACGCTGCCCTGAATAATGCCGAACAGCGCATTTTTGTTCTGCAGGGAGTCAAAACGGTCGCGGCTGCGCTTCGCCCAGCGCAGGGACATCTCCATAGAACGCTTGGCGTAATCCCAGTCTGCCGGATAAGGCGTACATTCGTCGAAGATCATCACGATATCGGAGCCGAGATCGTACTGAATCTCCATCGATTTTTCCGGATCGAGGAAAATCGGATCGCCGTTGATCGGGTTGCGGAAGTGAACGCCTTCTTCGGTGATCTTACGGATGTCGCCCAGGCTGAACACCTGGAAACCGCCGGAGTCGGTGAGAATGGGGCCTTTCCACTGCATGAAGTCGTGCAGGTCGCCGTGCAGCTTCATGATCTCCTGACCGGGACGCAGCCACAGGTGGAAGGTGTTACCGAGGATGATTTGTGCGCCGGTGGCTTCAACTTCTTCCGGCGTCATCCCTTTTACGGTGCCGTACGTGCCCACAGGCATAAACGCAGGGGTTTCCACCACGCCGCGATCAAACACCAGGCGACCACGGCGCGCGCGGCCGTCGGTGGTATCGAGTTCAAATTTCATTTTTATTCCTCTGTGCCGGAAAAACAGTCCGACACATTATTCTGGTGACGCGGACTTATTCCCCGACACGCTCATTCAAAGCCAGCGGATTGTACGTGATAAACATCGCGTCTCCGTAGCTAAAAAAGCGATATTTTTGTTCTACCGCAGACTTGTAGGCATTCATCGTATGCTGATAACCCGCAAATGCGGAAACCAGCATAATCAGCGTAGATTCAGGCAGATGGAAATTGGTCACCAGCGCATCAATCACGTTGTACTGATAGCCGGGGTAGATAAAGATCTGCGTATCGCCAAAGAAAGGCTCGATAAGATCGGCTTTTGCCGCCTGCGCCGCGCTCTCAAGGGAACGCACGGAGGTGGTGCCTACCGCCACAACGCGGCTTCCGCGCGCTTTCGCCGCCAGCACCGCGTCCACAACCTCCTGCGGCACTTCGGCATACTCGGAATGCATGATGTGATCTTCAATGCTGTCCACGCGTACCGGCTGGAAGGTGCCCGCGCCGACGTGCAGCGTCACGAACGCCATCTCAACGCCTTTTGCGCGCAGTTTTTCCAGCAAGGGTTCGTCAAAGTGCAGGCCCGCCGTCGGCGCGGCCACCGCGCCAGGCTTCTGGCTATAAACGGTTTGATACAGCTCGCGATCCGCCTCTTCGTCCGGGCGCTCAATGTACGGCGGCAGCGGCATGTGGCCGATGGTGTTCAGAATATCCAGCACCGTGCGCTCGTCGTGAAACTCCACTTCGAACAGCGCGTCGTGACGCGCGGTCATGGTCGCTTTAATGCTCTCGTCATCGCCCAGCAGAAGCTCCGCCCCCGGCTTCGGCGCTTTGGACGCGCGAATATGTGCCAGAATACGTTTATCGTCGAGCATGCGTTCGACCAGCACTTCAATCTTGCCGCCGCTGGCCTTACGGCCAAACAGGCGCGCCGGGATCACGCGGGTATTGTTAAAGACCAGCAGATCCCCAGGGTTGAGCTTGTCGAGCAAATCGGTGAAAGTACCATGCGTCAGCGCGCCCGTTGGCCCGTCCAGTGACAGCAGGCGACAGCTGCTCCGCTCAGGCATGGGATAGTGAGCAATCAGGGACTCTGGTAGTTCAAAGGAGAAATCGGCGACGCGCATGACGTATACTCGTGACTTAAAAACAGGCGGCATAGTCTAGTGCTCACACCCTTTTGCTGCAACAACTAGCCGACTTTGGACAAATAAAACGCATGAATTTTCTCGCCCACCTGCATCTCGCCCACCTCGCTGAAAGCTCCCTTTCCGGCAACCTGCTGGCGGATTTCGTGCGCGGCAACCCCGCCGAGGCGTATTCCGCAGAGGTTGTCGACGGGATCTTTATGCATCGCCGCATCGACGTCCTGACCGATAACCTGCCGGAAGTGACGGAAGCGAAGGCTTGGTTCCGCCCGGAAACCCGCCGCGTAGCGCCGATCACGCTCGACGTGATGTGGGATCACTTCCTGTCGCGCCACTGGGCCCGGCTTTCGCCCGAGATGCCGCTGCCGGAATTTGTGCGCTACGCGCACGCGCAGGTCGCCATGATTCTGCCCGACTCGCCGCCGCGCTTTGTCAATCTGAACAACTACCTGTGGTTGGAACGCTGGCTCGAACGCTATCGCGAAATGGATTTTATTCAGAACGTCTTAAACGGAATGGCGAGCCGCCGCCCGCGCCTGGACGCGCTGCGCGACTCATGGCACGACCTGGATGAACATTACGACGCGCTGGAAACCCGATTCTGGCAGTTTTACCCGCGCATGATGGCGCAGGCGAAAAATAAAGAACTGTGATGCCGGTATGATTGATAGGTAAAAGCTGGCGGAACGATTGTCACCACCTCTTTGTCTTATCAATAAACACTCTCTATACTGGCCCGCGTTGCGTTCTAAATAACCTTAGTATCTACAGGAGAATCATATGGTTCTGGTAACTCGTCCGGCTCCGGATTTTACGGCTGCAGCAGTTCTGGGCAACGGTGAAATCGTTGAAAACTTCAACTTCAAACAGCACACCAACGGTAAAGCGACCGTTCTGTTCTTCTGGCCAATGGACTTCACCTTCGTTTGCCCGTCCGAGCTGATCGCGTTCGACAAACGTTATGAAGAATTCCAGAAGCGTGGCGTAGAAGTGGTTGGCGTCTCCTTCGACTCTGAATTTGTACACAACGCATGGCGTAACACCCCTGTCGACAACGGCGGCATCGGTGCGGTGAAATACGCGATGGTTGCGGACATCAAACGCGAAATCCAGCAGGCTTACGGTATCGAACATCCGGACGCTGGCGTTGCGCTGCGCGGCTCCTTCCTGATCGACGCGAACGGCATCGTGCGTCACCAGGTTGTGAACGATCTGCCGCTGGGTCGTAACATCGACGAAATGCTGCGCATGGTTGACGCGCTGCAGTTCCACGAAGAGCACGGCGAAGTGTGCCCGGCTCAGTGGGAAAAAGGTAAAGAAGGCATGAACGCGTCTCCGGACGGCGTGGCTAAATACCTGTCTGAGAACGTATCCAGCCTGTAATCGGCACGGTTTACGAAGAAGGCCCGCTTATGCGGGCCTTTTTGTTTAGAACGCGAAGCACGAACACCCTAACACGCCCCAGAAGGCCTGCTCGTCCGACACCGGAATATCCGACTGGCGGGCAATGTCGTGCGCGTGGCCGTGTACGCCGCAGCTGCCGATGCACTGGTGCATCTGCACCACCGCGCCAACCCTGCTGGCCGCAGGCGGCGCGGAGCGGTAGTGCCCCGGCACCTTCACCACCGGTGACCACTCCGGCACAACCGGGATCGGCGGCGGCGACAGCGGGCTAAAGTACCCGGCGGCGTAAACCACTTTGCCATCCACCACCGTCAGCACCGATTCAATGCCCTTAATCTCCTCTTCCGCCACGCTGAAGTAGTCTTTGGAAAGCACCACCAGATCGGCAAGCTGCCCTTCAACAATGCGCCCCTTTTTCCCCTGCTCGCTGGAGAACCACGCGCTGCCCGCCGTCCACAGCTCCAGCGCCACGTCGCGCGGCAGGCGGTTGCTGTCGTCATACATCGCCAGCCCGCCGACGGTGCGCCCGGAGACCAGCCAGTAGAGCGCCGTCCATGGGTTGTAGCTCGCCACACGGGTCGCATCCGTGCCCAGGCCAACCGGCACGTCCAGCTCCAGCATTTTCGCCACCGGCGGCGTGTGCTTCACCGCCTCTTTGCCGTACCTGTCGACAAAGTACTCGCCCTGGAAGGCCATGCGGTGCTGCACCGCGATCCCGCCGCCGAGCGCCTTCACGCGCTCGATGTTGCGCTCGGTAATGGTCTCCGCGTGGTCGAAGAACCAGTGCAGGCCGTTGAATGGAATCTCCCGGTTCACCTTCTCGAACACGTCGAGCATGCGGCTGATGGATTCGTCGTAGGTCGCATGCAGGCGGAACGGCCAGCGGTGCTCCACCAGGTGGCGCACCACGCGCTCGAGCTCGTCTTCCATCCCTTCTGGCAGATCCGGGCGCGGCTGGAGGAAGTCCTCAAAGTCCGCCGCGGAAAAGACCAGCATTTCGCCCGCCCCGTTGGCGCGGTAGAAGTCGGTCCCCTGCCCCGGTTTGAGCATATCGGTCCAGCGCTCAAAATCCTCCAGCTCCTGCTTCGGACGCTGGGTAAAGAGGTTATAGGCGATACGCACCGTCATCTGCTCTTTGGCGTGCAGTTCGGCGATCACTTCATAATCTTCCGGGTAGTTCTGGAAGCCGCCGCCCGCGTCGATGGCGCTGGTCAGCCCCAGGCGGTTCAGCTCGCGCATAAACTGTCGGGTGGAGTTCACCTGCTGCTCAATCGGCAGCTTCGGCCCTTTCGCCAGCGTGGCGTAGAGGATCATCGCGTTGGGTTTGGCGATCAGCATCCCGGTCGGGTTGCCGTGGTTATCGCGCACGATCTCGCCGCCCGGCGGGTTCGGCGTCTCTTTGGTATAGCCCACGGCCTTTAGCGCGGCGCGGTTGAGCAGCGCGCGATCGTAGAGGTGAAGCACGAACACCGGCGTGTCCGGCGCGGCGTCGTTGAGCTCTTCGATGGTCGGCATCCGGCGTTCGGCGAACTGGAACTCGCTCCAGCCGCCGACCACGCGCACCCACTGCGGCGACGGCGTGCGATCGGCCTGCTCTTTCAGCATCCGCAGCGCATCCACCAGCGACGGCACGCCTTCCCAGCGCAGCTCGAGGTTATAGTTCAGCCCGCCGCGGATCAGGTGAAGGTGTGAATCGTTCAGGCCGGGGATAACGGTGCTTCCCTTCAGGTCAACGATCTGGGTGCCCTGCGTCGCATAGCTCATGATGCGATCGTGGTTGCCCGTGGCGAGGATCTTACCGTTGGCGATCGCCACCGCTTCCGTCAGCGGGTTTTCGCGATCGAGGGTGTGGATCTTACCTTTGGTTAAGATCAGTGTGGCAGTTTGAGACATAACGTACTCCTTTGAGCCGAATCAGGCTTTTTTCAGCCAGCCGGCGAACAGACGGGTCACGATGGGCATCCACAGCCAGACCACCAGCGCGACCACACAGGCATCGTTAATCAAATGCAGTAATAAAGATCCTTTCAGACCAGGCAGCAGCGCCCCGGTCACCAGCGGCACCACGTTGGTGCTGGGGAAAATCACCAGCAGGGTGATGAGAAACTGCTTCCACTGCTTTGGCTTACGCACGTGCGGCTCGGGCGGGGTAAACCAGAAGGCCGCCTCGGTACGAACTTCGGTTTTGTCCCCGTCTGCCAGCGACGGTTCAATCTCTTTCACCAGCGCGTTACGGGTTTCAGACTGCGTCCACGCATAGAGGTGTTCCGGGGTATCGAAGCGGATGATCACCGTCCAAAGGGATTGTCCCTCCGACGGGCGAATCACGTTCGCCCCGAGGTGGCCGGGAAATTCCGCCGCGATGGGCATAATTTTCCCCAGCCACTGCTCGTACCGTTCTGCCTGTCCCGGAAGAAGGGTATGGGCGATCACCAGCGTCACATGAGATGTTTGCGCCATAAGAGTTCTCTGGTCATTAACGGGCGGGAGAACCCCGCCCAGAAAGGATTATGCTTTGCGCTCTGGCGCGCCGTGGACGAGGGTATAGGCATAATCAACGCCCATGCCGTACGCGCCGCTGTGCTCACGCACCAGGTCCATTACCGCGTCGTACGTGCCTTTGCGCGACCAGTCGCGCTGGTACTCAAGCAGCACCTGCTGCCAGGTCACCGGCACCGCACCGGCCTGCACCATGCGGTCGATGGCGCGTTCGTGGGCATCCACGGATGTCCCGCCGGAGGTATCGGTCACCACGTAAACTTCAAAACCTTCGTCCAGCGCCATCAGCGCCGGGAAGGTCAGGCACACTTCGGTCCACAGGGCAGAAATGATGAGTTTTTTGCGGCCCGTTGCTTTGACCGCCGCAACAAACGCTTCATCTTCCCAGGAGTTCATCGAGGTTCGTTCAATCGGCTTCACGTCCGGATGCACCGCCAGCAGCTCCGGCCAGATATATCCGCTAAAGCTTTTTGTTTCGACTGAGGTATAGATAACCGGTACATCAAATATTTTGCCCGCTTTCGCCAGCGCCACCGTATTATTCTTTAATAGCTGACGGTCAATATTTGCTACGCCAAACGACATTTGCGGCTGGTGATCGATAAAAATCAGTGCGGAATTTTGCGGGTCAATCAATTCACGAATAGACATAAAAGTACCTTTTAATCAATATTTTAAAAGCCAACGATTGTGTGTGCTAAATGAGAAAGGGCCCTGACTGATTAAGCAAATTGAGTATAGCGAGAATTGATTAAGAGGATATTAAAGAAATTTGTCTCCTCTGGTGAATTAAACAGAACAAGATGAAATATATTTTGCAGCAGGCAAGAAATACCTGCTGCAATAATCAGTTAATTACTGAACCAGACTGACGCAGAAATTGCGGGTAACGTGAGTATCCCGTCCTGAATCACGCCTTTCCCCTCTTTAAGCTGCCACGCCTTCACGGCCAGCAGCGGACAGTCATCCAGCACCACCTCGCAGGCTTCGCCGCGGTTAATCGCCACCAGCACGCGCTGCTGGTTATAAACGCGGGCAAAGACCACTACGTTATCGTGCGCGTAGATCACCTGGCAGCCGCCGTAGCGCAGGGCCTGATTTTGCTTGCGCAGCCTCGCCAGGCGCTGATAAAGGCTAAACAGCGTCTTATCCTGCTTCGCCTCGTCCCACGGGAAGGTTTTGCGGCAGAACGGATCGTTATTGCCGTCCAGCCCCACCTCGTCGCCGTAGTAAATGCACGGCACGCCGGGCCAGGTGAAGAGCCACGTCACCGCCAGCGGCAGGCGCGCGGCGTCTTTACCCAGCAGAGATTTAAACCGCGCGGTGTCGTGGCTATCGAGCTGGTTAAACATCCTCAGCTGCTGCTGATGCGACAGGCTGGCGCGGTAGTTGTCCATCCACGCCATGCAGGTTTCGGCGTCGATATGGTTGGGATCGTAAGAAATATCGGTGTTCGCGAGGAAGCCCCACAGCGGGAAGGTAAACCCGCGATAGTTCATCGCCGAATCTTCCGCGTCGGCCTGCAGCCACTGGCGGGCGTCGCCGAAGTGCTCGCCGAAGACAAACGCCTGGGGGTTTGCGGCTTTGGCCGCACGGGTAATGGCGGCGACGTGCTGGAGATTGTTGTGCGCCCCGCCCCCTTCCCCGAGCATATGCACCACGTCCAGCCGCCAGCCGTCCATGCTCCACGGCGCTTTCAGCCAGTGGCGCACGATGCTGTCCTCACCGCCGTAGATTTCGTTGACCAGCGTGGGGGACTGAAAATCCAGCTTCGGCAGGCTGGCGTAGCCCAGCCAGTCGAGCGCGCGGCCTTGCTCATCAAAGCTGTACCAGTCGCGCTGCGGCGAATCCGGATTGTGGCACGCCCCGCGCATGTGCTGGTTATGGCGATCGAACCAGGCGTGCGAATCGCCGCTGTGGTTAAACACGCCGTCCAGGATCAGGCGCATACCTTCGCTTTGGGTATTTTCCCGCAGCCGCAGCAGCGCCTCGTCGCCGCCAAACTGCTCGTCCACGCGGCGGTAATCTTCGGTATCGTACTTATGCACGCTCGGCGCTTTAAACACCGGGTTGAGATACAGCGCGGTAACGCCGAGCTTTTTCAGGTACGGCAGCTTTTCGCTAATGCCGTCGAGATCGCCGCCGTAGAACGTCGAGCCGCCCGCCTGGGCGGTCAGCGGCTCGCCCCACGCCTTCTGGATAATATCGTGGCCCGCCGCGTGGTGATGGTACACCTTGTCCTGCTGCTCGGTGCGCTGAGCGCTTCTTGCGAAGCGGTCCGGGAAGATCTGGTAAAAGACCTGCTCGCTCACCCACTTCGGGCCCGCGTCCGGATAATCCACGGCGAACTGCTCCAGCCGCGCGGGCGGGAAGCGGCTGAATCCCTGCGGGGTAAACCACAGCTGACGATTGTTCCACAGGAGCTTAAAGCTGTAGCGGCGGCGCGGCTGGCCGCTGCGTAAATCGATGCTGGCACGCCACGCCGTCACCCCGGGCTGCGGCTGGCCGCGCTGCCTGTGCATCTTCAGCGACGTTTCTTCGTTATCCACGTCGGTGCGAAGCGTCACGCGCTCGGGCTGGTTTTCTCCCGCCAGCCAAAGCGTAATCACAAGGTTGTCTTTGTTTTGCTTAACGAATGGGGCAACCGGAAGGTGCCAGGCATTTAACATCGCGCATCCCCTTTGATGAAATTGACGTCACCTTGCCACAGGGGAATTAAGGTTAGCTCACCATGACGAAATTTATTGGGGGAGGAGGACGGGGGATGAGGCATCAGTGCGGCCTGATGCCCTCACCCTGCCCCTCTCCCATGGGGAGAGGGAAGAAAGGATTACTGCGCCTGCGCCAGCTGGTGATCGCGGCGGCATTTAAACATCCAGCCGACCAGCAGCAGAACAATCCACGCGAAGCCCACGTATAGCGAAATACGGGTATCCGGATGGTAGCCAATCAGCGCGATGATAAACACCAGGAAGATCAGGCCAGCCACCGTGGTCGGTACCCCGCCCGGCACCTTGAACTTCAGCGCTTTCGCCTCTTCCGGCGACAGGCGGCGACGGAACGCAATCTGCGACAGCAGGATCATAATCCACACCCACACGGTCGCAAACGTCGCCAGCGACGCAATCACCAGGAAGACGTTCTCCGGCATGATGTAGTTCAGATAGACCGAGAACAGCAGCGCAACGGTCATCACCACTACCGTTACCCACGGCGTGCCGCGGCGTGAGGTTTTCGCAAACACCTTCGGCGCGCTGCCCTGCTCCGCCATGCCGTGCAGCATGCGGCCGACGCCGAAGACGTCGCTGTTAATGGCAGAAAGCGAGGCGGTCAGCACCACGAAGTTCAGAATGCTGGCCGCAAAGGCGATGCCCATATGCTGGAAGGTCAACACGAACGGGCTGCCGTTGGTGCCCACCTGGTTCCACGGATAGATGGACATAATCACAAACAGCGTGCCCACGTAGAACACCAGGATGCGCATCGGTACGGAGTTAATGGCGCGCGGAATGGACTTCTCCGGATCTTTCGCTTCACCGGCGGTAATCCCGATAATCTCGATCCCGCCGTAGGCAAACATCACCATCTGCAGCGACATCACCATCCCGAGCCAGCCGTTGCTGAAGAAGCCGCCGTTGGTCCAGAGGTTATGGATACCGGTCGGCTGCCCGCCGTTGCCAATCCCCCAGATGATGATGCCGAAGCCGGCAATAATCATGATGATGATGGTGGCAACCTTGAAGAAGGAGAACCAGAACTCCAGCTCACCGAACACCTTGACGCTCATCAGGTTGACGGCGCAGATAATGAGCACCACGCTCAGCACCCATATCCAGTGCGGCACGGCGGGGAACCAGACGCCCATGTAGATGCCGAACGCGGTTACGTCGGCGATGGCCACAATCAGAATTTCAAAGCAGTAGGTCCAGCCGGTGATAAAACCGGCCAGCGGGCCCAGATTCTCCTGCGCGTAGCGCGAGAAGGAGCTGGCGGACGGGTTATGAACGGACATTTCCCCCAGCGCGCGCATGATGATATACGCCGCCACGCCGCCGATGATGTACGCCAGCAGCACGCTGGGACCGGCCATTTTAATGGCATCTGCCGAGCCATAAAAAAGACCGGTACCGATAGCAGAGCCGAGCGCCATAAAGCGGATATGGCGCGTGCTGAGTCCACGCTTAAGTTTGTTAGTGCTTTCCATTTAAATCTTGCCATTCAACACGAAAAAACAAAAAACCACGGGGCCTATAGCCCCGTGGTTAAACAGTTTGTTACCGTTGATTAATGCGCTTTCGATGCAACCTGGCGCCCTGCAGCACGGTCCCAGATAATCGCCAGAACCAGAGCAACAACGGTAGGCATCAGCCAGGCCAGTCCCTGCTCGGACAGCGGCAGACGCTGTGTCCAGGCAGGCAGGATTTCGGCAAAGGCTGACGCTTTAATCCCGTCAAGGATACCAAAAATCAGGCTGATAAACATGGCTGGCGCAATAATTCGCGACGAGTTGTTCCACCACGGGCGGGTGAAGCTCAGCACCACCAGCACGATGCACGGAGGATAAATCGCCGTCAGCACCGGAATGGAGACCTGGATCAGGTGGCTCAGACCGAGGTTAGACACCGCCATGGAGAAGATGCCAAGGATGAACACCAGCGTGCGGTAAGAGAGCGGCAGATACTGCGCGAAGAACTCGGCGCAGGCGCAGGTCAGGCCAACCGCCGTCACCAGGCACGCGAGGAAAATCAGTACCGCCAGCAGCATGCTGCCCGCGCCGCCGAAGGTGTGCTGCACGTAGGCATGTAGGATCGCCGCGCCGTTAGCGTTCTGGTCAACCAGCGTCGCGCTGTCGGAGCCCAGGCGGAACAGCGCCAGGTACAGCAGCGTCAGGCCGACGCCCGCCATCAGGCCAGCCCAAATCGTGTAGCGGGTCAGCAGGCGCGCTTCGGTCACGCCACGTGAACGTGCGGCGTTGACGATAACGATACCAAACACCATCGCACCCAGCGTATCCATGGTCAGATAGCCGTTCACGAAACCGTTAGAGAACGCGGCGTTTTTATAGGCATCCATCGCATCGCTGATTGGGCCAGCAGGCCAGACGATGGCCGCAACGGCCAGCACGATCAGCGCAATGATTTTCAGCGGTGCCAGGAAGTTACCGACGGTATCCAGCAGCTTGCCCGGATAAAGGGAGACCAGAATCACGATGGCGAAGTAAACCAGGCTGTAGATAAACAGCGGCATCGCGCCGTCGCCGGTCAGCGGTGCAATCCCCACTTCGAAGGAAACGGTCGCGGTACGCGGGGTCGCAAACAGCGGACCGACGGCCAGATAGCAGACGGTCGCCAGCAGAATACCGGCCACTTTACCAATCGGGGTGCTGAGGCTGTCTACGCCGCCGCCAACTTTCGCCAGCGCAACCACGGTCAGAACCGGCAGGCCAACGGCAGTAATCAGGAAGCCAAACGCAGCCGTCCAGACGTGTTCACCCGCCTGTAGGCCAACCATGGGAGGAAAGATGATGTTGCCTGCGCCAACGAACAGCGCAAATGTCATAAAGCCCAGGGCGATGATGTCGCGCGATTTTAAATGATGGGTCATAAAACCTTACTGCCTGTGGATGTGGTGTTGTAAACGTTGAGTTTTTCGCCATCCCTGACGGGACAATACAGCAGAAAAAATGCTCAATTTCAGCGGGATATGCTCCCGTCCTGGCGTGGAGAAGAATAGTTTTTCGATTTACCAGGCAAATACAGTCGGTATGACAGTATCAGGGGGGGAATTTAAACGCTTATAACGTTTAAAGGCAAGATGGGATCGTAAAACCAGAACAATATGCCAGTATGAAAATTCAGGCCAGCACAATACGCTAATTATCTGAAAAACCCATGGCTAATCATGCGAACAAAAAAGCATCAACCGTATAAAATTCATCCGCGTTTCGCTTAACTGCAACGCAAACGGGCCAGCAGTCGCTGGCCCGTGGAAAGGTAAGATGACACACCTGCGATCAGGCGCTTTTTTTGGCAATTAATCGTTCCGGAATAACGAAGCTGAAGCGCGTGCCTTTCCCTACCGTACTTTGTATATCCAGGCGGCTTTCATGGTGGTTAACCGCGTGCTTGACGATGGCCAGCCCCAGGCCGCTGCCTCCGGTCTGCCGGGATCGGGCTTTATCCACGCGATAAAAACGCTCGGTCAGGCGCGGGACATGTTCCGGCGCGATCCCCGGCCCGTCGTCCTCAACGCTAAACTCCGCGCCTGTCGGAACATGCCGCCAGCGCACGGTAATCTTCGTCCCTTCCGGCGTGTGGTTTACGGCGTTATACACCAGGTTCGAGACGGCGCTGCGCAGCTCATCTTCGCTGCCCAGCACCTTGAGGCCGCTGTCGACGTCAAAAATCAGCTCATGACGGCCGTGGCTCAGGGTTTGCGCCTCCCGCTCGACGAGGCGAAGCATGACCGGCACGTCGATGGTGTCGTTCAGGGCCAGGGACGGAGCGGCCTCGATTTTCGACAGCGTAAGAAGCTGCTTCACCAGCCCTTCCATCCGATGCGTCTGCTCGCGCATGGTGTGGAGCGCCTTCTCGCGCGGCGCGCCCTCCAGCGTTTGCTCCTGCATCATCTCCAGATAGCCCTGCAGCACCGTCAGCGGCGTGCGCAGCTCGTGGCTGACGTTGGCAAAGAAGTTTCGCCGCGCGCCTTCAAGCTGGTGCATTTGCGTCACGTCGCGCGCCACCATCAGCCACTGCCTGTCGCTGTACGGCATCACGCGGATTTCCAGATGACGGCCGTTGTTAAGCTTGAGGTTGTGCGGGCGGGAAAAGTCGCGCTTTTTCAGGTACAGCGTGAACTCGGGGTAGCGCAGAAGGTTAAGGATATTCTGGCCGTTATCGTCCGGCCAGCGCAGGCCCAGCAGCTGCTGCGCCAGGCCGTTACACCAGAAGATGGTCCCTTCTTCCGTGGTCAGAATGACCGCGTCCGGCAGCGACTCCGCGCCGCTGCGAAAGCGCTTGATCAGGCTTCCCAGCTCGCGGCGACGCTTTTTATTGCGCATCTGCATCTGGTGCAGGCCGTAGAGCAGCGGCTCCCAGCTTCCGCTTCCGGGCGGCGGCGTCATGCTTCTGTCCACCCACAGCCACCAGGAGAGGCGCAGCAGGTTCCAGAAATGCCAGACCAGCAGCCCGGTGACGGCCGCCAGCAAAAACCACGGCAGATGGCCGAAGATAGCCCCAAGAATGAGGGCTGGAATACAGCATAAGATCAGTTCAAAGACGAGCCTTTTCCATGACAGACGTTCCAGCACGCGTCACACTCCTGTCATTATTCAGAAACGGGTCGAAAAACGATAACCCGTGCCGCGGACCGTCTGCACCATGCGATCGTGGCCGCTCAGTTCCAGCGCTTTTCGCAGGCGGCGAATGTGCACGTCAACCGTGCGATCTTCAACGTACACGTTGGTGCCCCAGACGTTGTTCAGCAGCTGCTCGCGGCTGTAAACGCGCTCCGGGTGCGTCATAAAGAAGTGTAGAAGCTTAAATTCGGTCGGCCCCATATCCAGAGGGCTTTCGCCGGTCATCACGCGGTGCGAGGTCGGGTCAAGGCTCAGGCCCTGCATCTCAATCACCTCTTCCACCGCCATCGGCGAAATGCGGCGCATCACGGCTTTAATGCGGGCAACCAGCTCTTTCGGGGAGAACGGCTTGGTGATGTAATCATCCGCGCCGGTCTCCAGGCCGCGCACGCGGTCCTCTTCTTCGCCGCGCGCCGTCAGCATCACCACCGGAATATCGCGGGTCATCGCTTCGCGCTTGATGTGCTTGATAAACTGTAGCCCAGAGCCGCCGGGCAGCATCCAGTCAAGCAGGATCAGGTCGGGCCAGGGTTCATTCAGCTGGTTTACCGCGCTGTCATAATCTTCCGCTTCAACCGGCTGGAAGCCGTTTTGTTCGAGCACGAAGCACACCATTTCACGAATTGGAGCTTCATCTTCTACGACCAGAATACGTCTCGCCATACTTTGCCCTGTCTTCTCTTATTAGGTTACAAGTTTGTAATGCGGCGCCATTATGCGTCAGATTTATGACAGATTTATGAAAAACATTACCACCATAAATGGCAAACTGTTGTTTTATTACAGCGGTTATTTTCCGTTCCTCGACAGTTTATAATCCTGCTTTCTTATTATTGCCACGGATCTCCTATGCGCATACTTCACACCTCGGACTGGCACCTGGGTCAAAATTTTTACAGCAAAAGCCGCGCGGCCGAACACGACGCGTTTCTGAACTGGCTGCTGGACACGGCGCAGGCGCAGGAGGTGGATGCGATTATCGTGGCGGGCGATATTTTTGATACCGGCCAGCCGCCGAGCTATGCGCGCGAGCTCTATAACCGCTTCGTGGTGAATCTGCAGAAAACGGGCTGCCATCTGGTGATTGTCGCCGGCAACCACGACTCCGTGGCGACGCTGAACGAATCCCGCGACATTCTGGCCTTCCTGAACACCACCGTCGTCGCCAGCGCCGGACACACGCCGCAGATCCTGACCAGGCGCGACGGCACGCCCGGCGCGGTGCTGTGCCCGGTCCCCTTCCTGCGCCCGCGCGATATCGTGCAAAGCCAGGCCGGGCTTTCCGGCGGTGAAAAGCAGCAGCATCTGCTGCAAAGCATCACCGCGTACTATTACCAGCAGTATGCCGACGCCTGCGCCCTGCGCGGCGAGCAGCGCATTCCGGTGATAGCCACCGGGCACCTCACCACCGTCGGCGCCAGCAAAAGCGACGCGGTGCGCGACATCTATATCGGCACGCTGGACGCCTTCCCGGCGCAAAACTTCCCCCCGGCGGACTACATCGCGCTCGGGCACATCCACCGCGCGCAGGTTATCGGCGGCTGCGACCACATTCGCTACTGCGGCTCGCCCATTTCGCTCAGCTTTGATGAAACCGGCAAAGCGAAATCGGTGCATCTGGTGACTTTTGCCGACGGCAGGCTTAGCGGCGTGGAAACGCTGGAGGTGCCCGTCACCCAGCCGCTGGCGGTGCTGAAGGGCGATTTAGCCGCCATTACCGCTCAGCTTGAGCAGTGGCGCGACGCCGAGAAAAATCCCCCCGTCTGGCTGGATATTGAAATCACCACCGATGAATACCTGCACGACATGCAGCGCAAAATTCAGGCGCTGACGGAGGATCTGCCGGTCGAGGTGCTGCTGGTGCGCCGCAGCCGCGAACAGCGCGAGAAAATCCTGCTCGGCGCGCGGCGCGAAACGCTCAGCGAACTCAGGGTTGAAGAGGTGTTTGAGCGCCGCCTGTCGCAGGAGGAGCTCGACGAGGAAAAACGCGCCCGGCTCAACGAGCTCTTCACCCATGCGCTGCACGCGCTCAATGACGAGGACGACAACGCATGAAAATTTTGAGCCTGCGCTTGAAAAACCTTAACTCGCTCAAGGGCGAATGGAAAATCGACTTTACCGCCGAGCCGTTTGCCAGCAACGGGCTGTTCGCCATTACCGGCGCGACCGGCGCGGGGAAAACCACCCTGCTGGACGCCATCTGCCTGGCGCTGTATCACGAGACGCCGCGCCTGAATAAGGTCTCCCAGGCGCAAAACGACCTGATGACGCGCGATACCGCCGAATGCCTGGCGGAAGTTGAATTTGAGGTGAAGGGGGTTGCCTACCGCGCGTTCTGGAGCCAGAACCGCGCGCGCAACCAGCCGGACGGCAACCTGCAGGCGCCGCGCGTCGAGCTCGCGCGCTGCGAGGACGGCAAAATCCTCGCGGACAAAGTCAGCGATAAGCTGGAGCAAACCGCCGCGCTCACCGGCCTGGACTACGGCCGCTTTACCCGCTCGATGCTGCTCTCTCAGGGGCAGTTCGCCGCGTTTCTCAACGCCAGGCCGAGCGACCGCGCGGAGCTGTTAGAAGAGCTGACCGGCACGGAAATCTACGGCCAGATTTCGGCCATGGTCTTCGAAAAACACAAGGCCGCCCGCAGCGCGCTTGAGGTGTGCGAAGCGCAGGCCGCGGGCGTGGTGCTGCTGGGCGAAGAACAGCAGCAGCAGCTCCAGCAAAGTTTGCAGGCGCTTACTGACGAAGAGAAAGCCCTGCTCGCACAGCAGCAGACGCAGCAGAAGGCCTTTCAGTGGCTGACGCGCAGCGACGAGCTCATTCGCGAACAGCAGCGCGCGAGCGTCGCTCAGCAGCAGGCCGCGCAGGCGCTGGCGGACGCCGCGCCCGAACTGGCAAAGCTCGATCTGGCCCAGCCAGCCGCCCAGCTGCGCCCGCAGTGGGAACACCAGCAGGAGCAGAGCGCGCGCCTGGCGCACACCCGGCAGCGGATTGTTGAAGTAAATACTCGCTTACAAGCTAAAACCGCCCTGCGCGGGCGCATCCGCAACGGCGCATCACGCGCGCACGACCAGCTTCAGGCCGAACTGACGGCGCTGGCGCAATGGCTGGCTGAACACGATCGGTTCCGCCTGTGGGGCCAGGAGATGGCGGGCTGGCGTGCGCATTTTTCTCAGCTCAGTCGCGACAGGCAGCAGCTCGCTACGCTTGCGGCCCGCATCGCGGAACTGCGCCAGAAGCTGGCGGGCCTGCCGGAAAACAGCCTGACGCTGACGGCGGATGAGGTCGCTATCGCGATGGAAAACCAGGTGCAGTCGCGGGCTTTCCGCCAGCGCCTGACCGCCCTTCACGCCCGTTACCAGCCGCTGCAACAGCGTCTGCGCCAGAACGGTGAACGCGCGCAGAAAGCGCAGGCGGAGCAGGTCACGCTCAACGAAACTCTGGCCTTACGCCGCCAGCAGTACAAAGAGAAACACCAGCACCTTGCCGACCTCAAAGCGCTATGCGAAAGCGAAGCAACGATTAAAAAGCTGGAAAACTACCGCCTGCAGCTCGAGGCGGGTAAGCCCTGTCCACTGTGCGGCTCCAGCGAACATCCCGCCGTGGAGAGGTATCAGGCGCTTGAGCTCACCGATAACCAGCGCCGCCGCGATGCGCTGGAAAAAGAGGTTGCCGCGCTAAAAGAGGAAGGCCTGCTGGTTCTGGGGCAGGTCAACGCGCTGGCTCAGCAAATCCAGCGTGATGCAGCTGAAGCACAGGCGCTCTCAGAGGAAGAGCAAGCGCTCACTAAAGAGTGGCTGGAGGCCTGCGCCGCCCTGAGCGTTACCCTGAACATTCAGGAAGATATTTCCACGTGGATGAGCGAGCAGGAACGCTATGAGCACCAGCTCTATCAGCTTAGCCAGCGTCTGACGCTGCAACACCAGCTGAACGAGCGGGAAGAACAGGAGCGTCAGTCTCAGCAGCAGCTGGCGACAATGCGTGAGGGGATGAACAGCGCCCTGCTCGCGCTGTCGCTTAGCGCACCGGAAGACGGCGAAGAGGCCGCCTGGCTAAACGCCCGGGAAGCCGAATACGCCCAGTGGCAGGAAAAACAGACCCAGCAGGATGCGGTTCAGGCGCGAATTACCGCCCTGAAGCCGCTGCTCGACGCGCTTCCGGCAACGGATGCTATCGAAGCGGACGCGGTTATTCCAGAAAACTGGCGTGAGATCCACGACGAGTGCGTGTCGCTGCAAAGCCAGCTTGCCGCCCAGCAGCAGCAGGAAACGCTGGAAAGCGAACGCCTGCATCGATCGGAGGAGCAATTCGCCGCCGCGCTGGCCGCCAGCCATTTTGCCGATCGGGATGCGTTCCTCTCGGCCCTGCTGGATGAAGACACCCTGCGCCGCCTTGAGCAGCTGAAGCAGTCTCTGGAAAGCCAGATCCAGCAGGCATCGGCGCTGCTGGGCCAGGCCAATCAGCAGCTGAAAGATCATCAGGCCGCGCGCCCGGAGGCGCTGGAAGGCGATGCTGAAAGCCTGCAGGCCCGGCTTCAGGGGCTGGCGCAGCAGCTGAGGGAAAACACCACCCGCCAGGGCGAAATTCGCCAGCAGTTGAAGCAGGACAGCGATAACCGCGCCCACCAGCAGGCGCTGATGCAGCAAATTGAAGAGGCTTCGCGGCTGGCGGACGACTGGGGATACCTCAACGCGCTCATCGGTTCCAGCACCGGGGACAAATTCCGCAAGTTCGCGCAGGGGCTGACGCTGGATAATCTGGTCTGGCTCGCCAACCAGCAGCTTAACCGCCTGCACGGGCGCTACCTGCTTCAGCGCAAAGCGAGCGACGCGCTGGAGCTGGAAGTGGTGGATACCTGGCAGGCCGACGCGGTGCGCGATACCCGCACCCTTTCCGGCGGCGAAAGCTTCCTGGTGAGCCTGGCGCTGGCGCTGGCGCTTTCCGACCTGGTGAGCCATAAAACGCGCATTGATTCGCTGTTCCTGGATGAAGGCTTCGGCACGCTGGACAGCGAAACGCTAGACACGGCGCTGGACGCCCTCGACGCGCTGAACGCCACCGGGAAAACCATTGGGGTGATTAGCCACGTCGAGGCGATGAAGGAGCGGATTCCGGTGCAAATCAAGGTGAAGAAAATTAACGGGTTGGGGTATAGCAGGCTGGATAAAGAGTTTGCCGTGCAGTAAAGGCCCACTCCATCATGTAGGCCGGGTAAGGCGTAGCCGTCACCCGGCTTTTTTATTGTGGCTGCCTGAATTCGCCCGGTGGCGCTTCGCTTACCGGGCCTACAGAACCGTTTATTCCGGCCACAACCACGCCGCGCCGCGCACGCCGCTGGAGTCACCGTGCACCGCTTTGCGGATCGGCGTTTCGCATTCGCCGCCGAACACCCACTGCTTCACCAGGTTCGGCACCGTGGCGTATAAACGGTCCACGTTGCTCATGCCGCCGCCGAGCACAATCACGTCGGGATCGAGAATATTCACCACGTGCGCCAGCGATTTCGCCAGCCGCAGCTCGTAGCGGCTGAGCGCAAGCTCCGCAACCGGATCCTGCTCTTCGACCAGGCGCATAATTTCATTCCCCTTCAGCGGCTGACCGCTCAGGCGATGATAGTCGGTGGCAAATCCGGTGCCGGAGATAAACGTTTCAATACAGCCCTGCTTGCCGCAGTAGCACGGCACTTCGGCGCGGTACTTCAGCTCGTCTTCGTCCATCCACGGCAGCGGGTTGTGCCCCCACTCGCCCGCCGTGCCGTTGCCGCCGATGTGCGCCCGCCCGCCGAGCGCCACGCCCGCGCCGCAGCCGGTGCCGATAATCACGGCAAAAACCGTCTGCGCGCCGGCCGCCGCGCCGTCGATGGCTTCAGACACCGCCAGGCAGTTCGCATCGTTCGCCAGCCGCACCTCGCGGTTCAGGCGCGCGCTCAGGTCCTTATCGAACGGCTGGCCGTTCAGCCACGTCGAGTTGGCGTTTTTAACTACCCCGGTGTAGGGCGAAATCGACCCCGGAATGCCCATCCCGACGGTGCCGGTCTGCCCCGTCTCCTGCTCCGCCATCTCAACGAGCCGGGCGATCGTCTCGATTGTCTGGCGATAATCATCGCGCGGCGTAGGCAGGCGGTGGCGAAAAAGCTGTTCCCCCTGCTCGCTCAGCGCAATCACTTCTGTTTTCGTACCGCCCAAATCAATACCAATACGCACGGGTGACTCCTCATTATTTTGATTATCAACAGAGTAGAAGCACGCTTCCCGATTAGCAATGCAAGCGATGCGACAATTCGTTATCATGCCCGCTGATTTAACGACAAGGCCGTGGAAATTATCATGCTGTGGTTCAAAAATTTGATGGTTTACCGTCTCAGCCGCGACGTTTCGCTGCGTGCAGAAGAGATGGAAAAACAGTTAGCCGCTTACACCTTTTCCCCTTGCGGTAGCCAGGATATGGCGAAAACCGGCTGGGTTCCGCCAATGGGTTCACAAAGCGATGCGCTGACCCACGCCAGCAGCACGGGGCAAATCATCGTTTGCGCCCGTAAAGAGGAGAAGATCCTGCCGACGCCGGTGGTGAAGCAGGCGCTCGAAGCGAAGATCTTCAAGCTGGAAGCCGAACAGGGCCGCAAGCTGAAAAAGACGGAAAAAGACTCGCTGAAGGACGAAGTGCTGCACTCTCTGCTGCCGCGCGCGTTCAGCCGCTTCAGCCAGACGATGATGTGGATCGATACGGTCAACGGCCTGATCATGGTGGACTGCGCCAGCGCCAAGAAGGCGGAAGATACGCTGGCCCTGCTGCGTAAGAGCCTCGGCTCGCTGCCGGTGGTACCGCTGGCGCTGGAAACGCCGATCGAGCTGACGCTGACCGAGTGGGTGCGCAGCGGGACGGCCGCGCAGGGCTTCCAGATCCTCGACGAAGCGGAACTCAAGGCGCTGCTTGAAGACGGCGGCGTGATCCGCGCCAAGAAGCAGGATCTGGTCAGCGACGAAATCGCCGTGCACATTGAGGCGGGCAAGGTGGTGACCAAGCTGGCGCTGGACTGGCAGCAGCGCATTCAGTTCGTGATGTGCGACGACGGCTCGGTGAAGCGTCTGAAGTTCTGCGATGAGCTGCGCGATCAGAACGAAGATATCGATCGGGAAGATTACGCCCAGCGCTTCGACGCGGACTTTATCCTGATGACCGGCGAGCTGGCGGCGCTGATCCAGAGCCTGGTGGAAGGTCTCGGCGGCGAAGCGCAGAGATAATCTCCTCTCAGACTAACCCTCTCCCCAAAGGGGAGAGGGTTAAAAAATCATTTCAGATAGCGGCACAGGTAAGAAGTTGGCTCAGCAACCTGCAAATGAAACTCGCTGTGGCCCGGCACGTTGAAAACCTGCCCGGCAGAATAGACTTTCCACTCAGTTTCCCCCGGCAATAAGACGTTCAGCGCGCCGCTGACCACCGTCATCTCTTCCGCTTCCGCCGTACCGAAGGTGTATTCCCCTTCAGCCATAACGCCAACGCTGGCGCGGCCAGTGCTGCTGCTGGTAAAACCAATGGATTTCACTTTACCGGAAAAGTACTCATTACTCTGTAGCATGGGCTGGCCCTTATATTTATTGATAAAAATTCACTATAGGGGCCAGGCTCATTACCTGTCACGCAAAATCATCAGACCAGCAGCTCGGAGGCCAGGCGGGCAACCAGCACGTTTGATAACAGCACCGGAACGTCCAGCGCCTTCTGCAGCAGGTCGCGATGGCGCTGGTGAAAGCCGAGACAGTCCAGCATCAGAACGTCCGCGCCCGACTCGATCAGCTCGCGCCCCGCCGCAATCAGCTTGGTTTCGCTGTCCCAGAACGGATTAGCCAGCGCATAGTGCGGAGGATTCTCCAGCACCTTCCACTTACTGGCCTGATTATCAATAAGTTCTTCGATCGGCACGATCACCCCGACCTGATGGCCGTCCACGATCGAGGCCACCAGCGGGGGGATGATGCGCATTGGTTCAAGCAGGATGGCATTTCGCGCCACCAGCCCGGTGATGGGGGCGGTACTCATCAACAGAATGACGTCATAGCGTTGATTATCCAGTACTTCAATTACGCCCTGCAGGGCGCGCTCGATCTTCTGCCGGGAGACGTGCGCCATTTTACCGTCACTTAACAATGTCGGCAGGGGATCCTCTCCGGGATCGATCGCGTAGTCTTCCATAACCTCTTCCCGGCTCATCTTGCCGAGCAGGCTCAGGTGCGTAATCTGTTGTTCAGAGATGTGCTCCGTTAAGAGCGGTAATACCTCGCTAACGGGAACCACCCCGATGGTGAGGATAGCCAATGTTGCCTTCATTTTTTTTCGCCTTCATTCACTACCACTGCGTTAACACAGGCACAGGCTCACTACGCTGCACGATTTTGTTTTCGAATAAACAGCAAAAAAGCGTAGCAGCAGATCTCTACAGCGAAGTGTAAAGATCTGGTGGCCTTTCCGAATCTACCTGTAATAACTAAATATTAACTCCTGCTTAACAACGCCGACGAGTTAAAAATGTGATTCAGGCACGGTTGTGGGGAATTTAGGATTTTTATCAGGACTTTTCAGGATCTTCGTAACGCCGCTTGGCGTCCAGCGCTTCCTGTTCGGTTTCATGTTCGCTGATCAGCGAATCGGGCTTAGGGTGATCCGCGCGCAGCTGGTACCAGGTCACGGTCCGATCGGTACTGCCTTTTTCTACGGTCACGATGCGCGCTTCGCGCGGATAGGGAGGTCTGGTTGGCATAGCTCATCCTTTTTTTATGTCTGAGCTATGAGTATAGACGGCGGCTAGCTGGCGCAGGCTAAAGGCAGTACGGTAATTATCTGATTTACCACTTCCTGCGGCGAAAGCGAGGCATCAACAACGTAGTGCGCCGCCTCGCGGTAGAGCGCATCGCGCTCCTCCAGCACCTCGCTGACCTCTTCGCTAATCGGTTTTCCCGTCAGCGTCGGGCGCTGGCCCTCTTCCGGAAACGCCTCCAGGCGGCCCACCAGCGTATCGACCGGCGCGCAGAGGTAGATCACAATCCCTTTTTCGCGCATGAACTGGCGATTGTACTCCGCCAGGATAATCCCGCCGCCCGTGGCAATCACGGTAGATGGCGCAGCAACGGCCTCCAGCGCGGCGGTTTCACGCGCGCGAAAGCTTTCCCAGCCCTCTTTCTCGACGATTTCGGCAATGGTTTCGCCGGCAAACGCCTGAAGCCAGTGGTCGGTATCAACAAACTGGCTTTGGCACACGCGCGCCAGTTCGAGGCCAACGGTGGTTTTCCCACAGCCGCGGGGGCCAACTAAAAAGATGGGTTGGGTCATAACCAGGTGTTCCCCTTGATGCCGGATGGCTGAAGACTGTAAAGAAATGATTGCAGAAGATGTTGCGCTAACTTTACTGCAAAGCAGCAGGGAAAGACAACCCTGACGCGTCTTACCCTACCATAAATGAAAATAATTATCATTAAGCTGTGCGACGTTTAACTTCCAGCAGCCATTTATCCAGCTCGGCGGCAAACTGCTGGCGGTCCCGCTGGGACAGGGAGTCCGGCCCGCCGGTCTGCACGCCGCTGGCGCGCAGGGTGTCCATGAAATCACGCATGGTGAGCTTTTCGCGAATGGTCGCGGGCGAGTAGCGTTCACCGCGCGGGTTCAGCGCCGCGGCCCCTTTCTCCAGCACCTCGGCGGCCAGCGGAATATCCGCGGTGATCACTAAGTCTTCCGCGCTGCACAGCCGCACAATTTCGTTATCCGCCACGTCGAACCCGGCCGGGACGCGCATGGAGCGGATGAATCGGGACGGTGGCACGCGGATGTTCTGGTTCGCCACCAGCGTCATCGGCATCTGCACGCGCTCGGCGGCGCGGAATAAAATCTCTTTGATGACATTCGGACACGCGTCCGCATCAACCCAAATCGCCATATTGTCTCCCCTAATGACATTGACGGCTATTGTCGCCTGCTTTTCATTGTTAAGCTATTAATCAGAGATAACGAGGCATAATAACGGAGAAACGTGATGGATAAGAAAATCGGGTTTATCGGCTGCGGCAACATGGGCAAAGCCATTCTCGGCGGCCTGATCGCCAGCGGCCAGGT